>WURT03327820.1:0-45635 GCA_009936505.3 Holothuria glaberrima | reverse complement strand
GGGGAAGTAATGCATACTGTTGTCTGTCCCTTCACAATGTATTGCTAACCTTGAAATGATAGAATTTGTGATCTGGTGGCCCCATGTAAAATCTAAGGCTATGCTAGGACTTGGAATCACTGAAAAGAACATTTGTTTGGCATCAATGGTTTTAATAAAAATTGTTTGTATCATTTTGTTTTCAGCCCAGTACCTAAGTAGTTGTGTGCATAGCATGGTTCTTGCCAGAAGGAAAGCTACCACCTCTTTGCAGGAGAAGATTGTGTGGATGAATGGTACCAGTGACAATTATCTCATCACCGAAGAAGATGGCCTTTTCCACCATGATGGTGCTACTGTAGATGAGGAGCAGAAACCTCTGAGACTGTACCAAGAGCTGGTGATGGCCCTGACAATCCCAGGACAGTGGGTTTTGGATGTCTGCTCTGGAACTGGTAAGTTGGGACTGTTGTGGAGTTATTCTGCATAAGTTTAGGAAAAATATTGTCACATGGTTTATAGGAGACACTCCTGAACTAGTGTAACAGGGTACACTAGTACATATAGGGGGAATGCATTTTCCTTTAAAGGTAGCTTTTGTGACATCAGATTGCATGTAAGGACACTCAATTTTTCATACGGGAAAGGTAATCCCTCCCCTTAGACTCTTGCCCATGGACAGTAATGACAGGACATACTGCATGGACCCCATGTGAGAATCCTGACTAGGCCACTGTGAAGAGGGTCATACATGGGAATGGGTGCTCAGCAGAATACTCTTTTAAGTTCATAAGAGTGCAGTATATTATAGCCATATCTAGGAGATGGAGGGCACAGTTTTTTTGTTTTATGCTGCCAGGGGGGTATTTGGCCCTGTAAAATAAACGTAGTGAGTATTGTCCCACATAAGCAGCCCGTTATTGTTTCCATCGTTGTCATCTTGTCTAGACATTTCCTGCTTTGACATTCTAAACAAAGTGATTGTTTTCATTTTGCTCTCAATAGGAACAGGAATGATTGCTTCTTTGCGTGAAGGTAGGAACGTTTTGGGAGTAGAAAAGAAAAAGCAAATGTTGGACGTAATGGAAATGCGGGTCAGCAAAGAGGTTGGAAGAAAGGCAGATCAGTCGGGCACTGGCGAAGAAGGGGAGGTTGAAGGGGACGTAGCTGAAGAAGAAAACGAAGAAATGGAATGTTAGTCTTAGGTTTAATGGGCACCTCACTGCAATGGCTGTAGCCTAAAGTAACTGTTATTTCATGCGGGCATCGTAGCATGCATCACATGGTTGTTGGTACAGACTAGAGTATGTATTGCATGCGGTTTACTGCATGCATGCTGTGTGCGGAAAATGGGAGTTTCATACAGTGGTATGCCTAACAATACACTTTCAATTGAAACAACACTTAATGATGCAAAACCTATAAGGAAATGGATGAGATGGCAAACAGGGTCTAGGCTAGAGGAAATACAAAAAATATTTTCGAACAAATTGCAATTTACTGCACTGTCTTCATTTTGTGTTTTTGCTTGTTAAAAATAACATTTTTGGGGAAATATGCTATTTTTTAATCAAAAATTGCAAATTGCGAGTTTGCAATATTACGAGATGGTTTGCAATCACGTTTGTTATTAACAACAACTGCCTTGCACTGAAAGATGTAATGATGAAAAAGTTTCAGGGAATGGTTTTCTAACAGGCCTACGACTGTTAGTTGGGTTCCACGCAACTTTAAAAATATGTGACCAGGGACGAGCCCTAAATGTCTACATTAGTTAACGATTTATCTCATATCCTTCGTGGTAACCATAAAAATAAATAGTAGTACCATAACTCTACTCAAATTCTCAACTTAAGACTTACATATCTCATCCTACATATCAACTATATTCATCCGTGATTTCGGAGATTATGCATTCTGATGGCTAAAGAGTGATCTCTCTTTCATAATTAACGGTCCATAATTTTCACCAATATGTAGCAAGAAGTTTAAATTGGTGACGATTAAAACTGTCTTCTATTTCTGGGCAACGAACCTAGGTTTTTTATTCCTATTCGAAGCCGAAAGGAAGCTATGCAATCACGCTGGCGAGTGTATGTATGTATAGTTATTTGTGTGTATGTTTGTGTGTTTGTGACACTTGGCTTGTAAACACGGTATCTCAAGATAGCAATGATAGATACTTCCCATACTTAGTGTATGAATTATCATTTCAATTAAAAAAACCCTAGTTTTTTGGTGAGGGTTAAAAGTCATGTGAGGCCACAAGAGGCCACAAGCCGAAAAAATTGTAAACACGATATTTCTAGGTAAAGGAGCATGGATAGTTTTCATACTTGGCATATGAATACGTTATAGTCCGAAGATGAGCCCTATTGTTTCCGACTTGCAGCCGGAAGGTCAGAGGTTCGAATTCTGGCCGGGTCATACGCAAAGACTTTAAAAATGGACCCTACTGCCATTATGGTTGGTGCTCAGCATAAACAATGGATTAGGGAAAACAAGCCAGTGAGCCACCACTAGAAAAAAAGGCCGGTTGCCGGCCGGACTTAAATCAATTAGTTAGAAACTGAGCCATAGAAACTCATCTAACTAACTGACTGACTAGCCGACTAACTGACTGACTGACTGACTGACTGACTGACTGACTGACTAACTAACTAACTAACTAACTTACCTACTGCTTTAGTTGAGGTCAAAGGTAATTTGAGGTGAAAATATGGAATTCTTTATCACTGATTGCAAAACTGATATCTTAAAATAGCCACGATGGACACTCTTCATACTGCGTATATAAAATGTATCGTATTAAGAGGAAAAATCCTTTGTTTTTATGTCGACCAGAGGTTATATGAGGTCATTAGAATTAAAAAGCCTAACATCTTGAGAAACACGATGTTTCACGACAGGGATTATGGATACTTTTTATACTTGGTACATATATTCTTCACTTTAAGAGAGAGAGAGGGCCATATTGGTTTGGTGAAGGTCAAAGGTCATCTGAGATAAGCAGATGTGGAACCATGTAAACCTTGTAAACTAAATAGACAGTTAGTGGTACCTCTTGAAGTTTGTATTGCTATCTAAGCGGAGGATCATCGTAAGTTTTCTCGTAGCATACCCAGAAAACTTTCGCCTTTGATGACCCCCAGATTGTAGGAAATGGGACTTTCCAGACCTTGTAAGTGCATCGAAAAGTCCTTCATTTTGATATCTCATGGTGTAGACATTTAGTACACTTTCAAAAGGTAAATTAACGCTTTGTTACAGGTATAATCCAGGTGGGGAACCTTTTCTTGTGAAAGACTACTGGGATATTCGAGTCGACCCTCCTTGGAGAGGGATTTGCGAGGAGAGGCGGGCTGCGTGCCTCAGAGAAAAATTTTCACGGAAAAGTTTAGAACTGATGCATTATTGTGCTAAGATTATTATATTTTATTTACCATGACACGAATCTTCTTTTAGCCCGAAGTTAGCAAGGAGCTGACTACAACTTATCTCTTGCATAAATAAACGGTAATGAATCTCAACTCTGTTAGCCCAATATGCATTGAAGTAGGTAATGACTTGGTGCTTTCCATCAAGCTGGAGTAAACTGAACCTTTTGTCACCCTTGGCATAGACTATTGTTGAAATCACCCATGCATGGCAAGCAGTGTAAATGCTGCTTGCACCTTTGTTTAACTGGCCAGAACAAAAGCAGTATGGAAACCACAAAACAAACTAGGCAGTCAAGCAGACTAATCTCCTTTCCCTGTGTTGTACCTACCAATTCGGGATTTTAGCTGTATGGGAGGACTCACAGGATGACTGACGTATGTTCATTTTCTATTTAGAGTGTCCAGGAAACTGTAACATGTTTTGTGAAAGAAAGCAAACATATTTTGGAATAATGATACAATAAACACTATTTTGTCTTAAACCGGCCAGGGTTGTTCATTCCCGTCTGACACAGCCTCTTCTATTAGTTATAGCGTAGTAGTGATTGAGCGTTTTTATTATATAGTCTGCAGAACTGCTAATGGTGGCCAAAATTGAAAAACTTGTTGAAAAATGTGCATTGGGAGGTGATGATGGTGGGAAAAAATAGATCCAAGCTCCAAATGTGGTTATTTGTTTTTAATTGTATCGTGCCACTCACAAAAGAACAACGATGAGAATGAATTTTCCAACATTAACCAAAAACTGTAGAATACAGCGGCGTAGCCAGGATTATTTCAGTAGGGGGCGCTGGGGGGGTTGACAATTTCCTGGGAGGGCGCCTTATTACTATCTAAGCGGATCGCCACCATAGGTTGGGGCGCAGCGTACCAGAAAATTTTAGCTCAAAAGGCCTCCTAGATCGCCGGAAATGACACTTCACAGGCCTTGCAAGTTACTCTAAAGTTTTCTAAACATCCTTTATCGTGAGAACTCATGTCTTGATATGGTCATGAAATAGTTTATTGAAAAAGATAAAAACAGTCTGGTAAGTTACTTTGAAAATTTTTGACTCTTTTGAGAGCTTGACGCCGGCATTGACACTTTTCGGCAAATCTGCACAGGGATGTCGCGAAGAGGTTGGTGATGGGGCACTATAGAAGATGATGCTGTAATTCGACCCCAGATTCACCCGGAAAGCCGGTGTAAAATGTGCATAAACGAGTTATTTCCCATCGGAAGTAGTTTGAACCTGGAGGGAATCCTTGCTCTGTCACCTTGTGCAGTTGATGTCCCGAGGAGGGGTCTAAGGGGAGAAATTTTTGCTCATTTAAGATGGCTTAGACCTAAAATGGTGCTATCTTTAATAAATTTTCGAACCAATCATATAAGAATTTTGCAATTGAACTTTCTTCTTTTGATTGACCGTAAAGGAAAGGTGTGTTGTCTAAGTGTAGGGGTATTTCCCTACCCCCGAAAAATTTTTGTTATGGTAAGGTAACTTAGATGCAAAATGTCAAATCCTTCAATTGATTGGCCCATGCTTAGAAATTATCATTTTTTTGTGATATTTTAGCTGATGTAGCATGGTACTCGTAAAAAATGTCCAAGATGTACTTTTGTCGTAAAAGGGCTTTGGTTACAAAAAATGTATTATTGCCCCCAAAATGGTCATAAGATAACATGGGAGTGTGTAAGGTAACAAATGCGCGCGAAACGCGCCGAAATTTTGCATTGAAAATCAGTCGGGTTCCGTTTTCTTCCGGAAAATATGAGATGGATTAGATCGAATTAGCTGCACCAAAGATAATAATTTGAGTGAGGCAAAAGGTGAAAAGGTGTAGACGACTTTTTTCAAGCGCCTGAACTCCAGTGGGGGGGGGGGCTGGTTGGGGGGGGAGGCTTTCATGGGGGACGTGCCCCCAAGCCATCCATTAGCTACATGCCTGGTAGAATAGCCAAGTATGGCTCCCTAGCCATAGTGGAGGACATTCACACCTTTTCAGGTGCGGGTCGAGTGTTCTCAGTGCATCTCCGATGAACTTGTGCGTTTCAAAATTTAGTTCCATGCGGCGAGATCAAATGTTTAAGTGTCAAGAAACCAACTTAAAAAACTACAGCACAAATCTATGTCGGCAAAGGAATCTCTCTTGAAATATGAGCCCTTAAACTCTTCCATTATAGCTTTTATTAGACAAATTAAAGTTGCACGTAGCCTCCCTTATTTGTACAAATGAGAATGTCGGTGAAACAAGATTGCGCTAGGCGCTCAAAAAAATGATTTCTCCATAACTAGGCAGTGCGGGATTCAAAGACTTACATACGGTTTGGAGTTGTACAGGAACTGCAGAGTACAAGGAAAATATCAGTGCCGGTCTTGAGCCTGGTCTCGGGAATTGTATAACCGAGTCTCGAGTCCGGACTGAGTGACACCAAGTCCGAGTCAGAGTCCAAGTCCTTGCCTTCCGAGTCCGAGTCACGAATCCGGAAAAAGGGAAAATATCAGTGCCGGTCTTGAGCCTGGTCTCGGGAATTGTATAAACGAGTCTCGAGTCCGGACTGTGTGACACCAAGTCCGAGTCGGAGTCCAAGTCCTTGCCTTCCGAGTCCGAGTCACGAGTCCGAGCTTTTAAAATCGTGACTCAAGACCAGTCTGGAGTACTAGTTTACAACACTGATAACTGTTACAGTAACAATTAGAATATTAATTACATAATTATGGACACGTGTAAAGGGTGCTGTGATTATAGGCTGATTAGGAATACCATACGTTTAACGAGTTTGTTGATGACCTAGGGTAAGTGCTCGGTTTCTAATACAGACGGCCAGGGTTTGAATCCCTTTGAAGACACTTGCCTTTTTTCATTTTTAGTAAACTTTTGGTGGAAAAAGCTATAGTCGAGATAAGAGGATAGAAGGATGAACTCAGTGCAACAAATCATTCCCTTACGACAAGACATCATTAAGCTTTTTGACTTTCTGTTAGTAGAGCTGTTGACAAGGAGAAACGTAGGCCTATACCCATCTTACGTTCATGCCGTGAATCGTATTGAGAATTGAATCAAGTAAACACATTTAATAACATATGAAATGCATATTCGCTCCGACTTCACTTCATTTCAGCCCTTCGATATCCAGGGACCATTAAAATGAGCTAATAGAGTCCTTAGTTATGAAGCTGATTTCAATCAAAAAAATTTCCCTTGACAGTGCCTCTCTCACTTTCCTCATCTCTATACGCAAAAAGACGTTCTGAAGGTTATGTCTTACTATTTGAGAAACTGCTGGCACTCTTGTTCCGTCCTAACATCCTTATTTCACTTTGACAAAGTTCAGGTTCTAGCAGAATGCAAAATATTCAATGTCTTGACCTAATCAAAAGCATCTGCATTTTGTTTTCCATCTAAGACCATTATTTGTTACTAATGACTATCTCTAGGAGCACTACCTTCTGTTTAAAGTAATTTGTCAGACAGTCATCCATCTATCAGGCTATTTATCTTTATGACTTTGAATTTATTAGTATCCACAATCAAAAGTTAATTAAATCAAGGAAGGGGCACGAACTTAACAGCCTCGTGTTTTACTGAGTACTTTCTGTACAATCTGAAATTTTTATAACCATTAATAAGTCGTGCCATATTATGTAATTTGTATGTTAAGTTCCCTTTTAACCTTACTCCATAAAGAGGAATGACCTTGCTGTGCAAAACGATTGCAAACCTTTGACTTGAAGGAACAGGGAGTTGCTATTTGTGTTATTCTATTCATCTGGAAAGAGGAACTCAACATAATATGTCTTAATCGTATCCTTTGCTTTAATGTCAACTTTCATTTCGAGGACCATTGTAACATTGTCATGCCCTGAAAAATTTGTAATAAAAGTTAAAGTTGTGCACTTTAAAAATATCAAAACCACTTACCAAACTTTGAACTAGCTGGGGATAACTTGCATAAGGTTATCCAAAGGATTACAAAGTTATCCATTATGTTAGCTATAGCTGATAACTTGTGAACTGTAACATGAGGTAAATATTACTAAACTTTCCAAAATATCTCTTAACAAATAGGCCTACCTGTTTCATAATTGATTCCTATTGGGCACCTTGGGTGGAATAATTGCTCCAAGGTCAAAACGGTATCGTCCATCCTCTCCACCCACAAGCCCTCTGCATCATCAAATCTTTCCGACTTTATCATTAGGGAAAAATAACAAAATATGATCAAGTTTTGTAATCTTTCCGTGTACTTCTGGGGCACTTGAGAACCAATTTTGTGAAGATTGAGGACTTTGTGTGGCTCTAAAAGAGATCATCATTGGTCAAACTTGTCTTTTAGTGCCAGAACTTGTTTTTTTCTACTGCAAAATGAAAATATTGATGTTTTAGCTAAATAGGGCTACACCAATGGACGAGTTGCCTGACGTTAAAAGTTTCAACATTTATGTATGTCTTAACAATCTACTTTTCTTGTAATATGAGAGAGATCGGTAGCTCTGATCATTGAATTGAAGAAAATATTGGGCAGAAAACAATGCAAACCCCCAAAAGGCTACATTTAGGCCTGGTCCATGGAAATTCTTGTTTCTCTTAGTGTATAGCAGCTCTTCAGTCGTACATGTCAGTTGACTTTCACGCGAGGCTATATAGTCTCCGTCGGCATACAGAGCGCGTCCAAAAACACAGTCATGGATACCTCGGGATAGATGGTGGGAACTCTAGGAAAGGCATGTTCACAACCGATAATGTAAAAAATAACCGATAAAGTAAAAATGACCGATAATGTAAAAAAAATAAATAAAATACCGATAATGTAAAAAAAATCTTTGGACCTATAATGTAAAAAAATTCCGATAATGTGAAAAGGCTCGTTAACCGATAATGTAAACAGGGATTCGTTATGTAATAACAACTCCCTGATGTAAAAAATACAGATAATGTAAAAA
The DNA here is from genome assembly GCA_009936505.3 of Holothuria glaberrima. Lineage (NCBI taxonomy): Eukaryota > Metazoa > Echinodermata > Holothuroidea > Aspidochirotida > Holothuriidae > Holothuria > Holothuria glaberrima. The sequence continues at coordinate 37,291 of WURT03327820.1, read as the reverse complement.
CTGTGCTGACGACTGTAACATATGACCCTAGGTACATGTGTGTGTGCATATATATATATATCTATATATATCTATATATATATATATGTGTGTAAATATAACATATGAAATCGTCGTTAGAACAGTTTTTACACTTTCGGTAATTTTCCTTTTACATTATCGATTTTTTTTTTTTTTTAAATTATAGGTCGTTTTTACATCATCGGTTGTAACAAGGCATAGCGAAGAGACCTTACAACTCTTCACATGAGGGTTCCTACGACGATATCTCAGAGAGTGACGCTATCGACAGTGCATCAAACCCCCTGGAGGAAGACCTCGCGTTTGACTAACATCAGTGAAACTGACAACATCGATGCAGATGGCGACACTAAGGTAGCCAAGAGCAGAGACGAGGAATTGGGAGAAGACGGCACTGTGACCGATAATGAAGGCGATGATAGCAGTGATGACGATGGTCCTAGAAGTGTGTCGTTCCCCCTCTACACTTGAAATGCTCTAGCTAAAATAAATAAGGTCATGGGAGTAATCAAAAAGAGGAGCTTAAGAAAGTGACCGACTTTTCATATACCCTTTTGAAATCCCGAGGTGAATCTCGTTTCACCGAAAGCAGTCCTTCGTGTGCAGTTTTAGTAAATGGTACAATTAAGATCCATTCACACTAAGGATAAATGTACAAATTATAAAGATTAACTCACCCAAACTCTTGTACTCAAGTGCCTAGGAAGCTCTGAGCACTGTGACATTAGTAAAGTGGTGATTATTCGCCGATGTGATGCTAGTAAAATTCTCCGTAGCGGTTATTCCCCGATCAGAAATGTTCATTGTACTAGCTATAATAGGCGCTTATTCGCTATAAAGCAAGTTCGTTAATTCATGTGTACATGTGCGCACATAGTCCAAATAGTCGGGATAACAAAACACACCCGTACGGCCTACGACACGTACTCAAAAATTTGAGTTTGCTTGAGATATTTGTCGAATAATGCTTTTTTAATTCATTTCAAATATAAGGAGAATTGTGTGGTTTTGTGACATTGACTGCTTTTAAATTTGCCTCTTTGGTGTAAGAAGTGAACTTAATCTGTCGTAAACTAGTATAGAAACCCTAATTCGTGCAGTTAGGCTGGCCACAGTTAGGTTAAGGCTTAATGTTATACGTATGTACTGCACGAAAATTGGGGATGCACGGAAACAGGGGAATGCAGTACACTATGTGCGGAGCTCTGTTGTTTATCCCGCGTGTTTCCCACAATTCCACGAGGCAACGAATTATCGCTCCCTTTTTGTAAGCTTACAGCGAAGTGAAGCCTGTATGCACACAATAGAGCTCAATGCAAATTTCCTGCAAATTGTGGCGTCATTCACGAATAGGTTAACGGCGAAGATACCATTCAGAGCCCTGTTCTGGAATCCTCCAAGAGTCACACCATCTCCATAGATAAAAAACACACTGGTGACGTACAGTTAAGTTTGCTCACAGATCGACTGTATGACAGCCAGATAAGTGTGGTATTCTATCGCCCAGTAGTCGGCCACAGGCTCTAAAACCCAACCTAATAACCGTGAGCCCTAGGCTTACACGTCTTATGCTACTTATATATATATATATATATATATATATATATATATATCCACATAGAAACTCTTCCGTTGCGAAATGTTGCGATGACAGGTTAAAACATGGGCGCAGATCCTGGTAGGGACAGCGGGACGTGTCCTCACAAACTTTTTAAGCTGTGGCGTTATGATATACAGTATACAGTGTCCCCACTTATTTGTCTTTACCAAACGCTGCATTTCGAATTCCCGGTACTGAACTTTCGCGCAGTTCGATCCAGCATTGTGTAAATGGCATGCTATAAAAGACGAGAATTATTACTAATGGTACTGTTAGACGTGACTTCTTCCCAAAAATCCATCGTTTACAAAAGTCTACTTTTATTATTTGTCCCCTACGCTACGCGCAAACCAATGGTCACACTCCGCTTAGAGAGTATCAGGGAACAGCCACGTGTCCCTACCATTGTAGCTTCCACTAGTTCTGCTAAAATGTTACCTCTGTGTATGGTGCAATAAACAAGTGCTGATGACTGGATAAATTTGGTTGAAAGTGAAGTACTGTTGCTCGCGAAACTTTCTTACGAAGCGTCTTGGAAACTAGAGCGAATTCAATCTAGAAGACCAGCAACCTCAAGTCAGCGTATCATCAGAAACAGTCTATGACACTACAGAAGCCTTGTCAGTCACTACACAGTCAATAAGAGGTATCCTTTAATGTTTAGACTCGACAGTAGTGATAACAAAACTCTGATAAGGATGTATGACTACGAACAGGGAAATGGGGACGGTAAAGGTGATGGTTCATGAGCTAATAACACTAGGATTCCACAGTGACCTTCGAAAAATTGGGAGACATGGCCCTCGGGAGGGGTAATTGGTAACGTTTATCCTCCTCTGAATAACTAACCCCTTATTCTTAAAGCAGCAAAGCTTCACGTACCAGACATTTCCAATTCTCTTAACCAAATTATTACCAGCCCCTCCCAAAACTTAATCTCCTCTTTGTGCCGTAATAGACCTATTAGTTATTGCTTAAAAATAAATTTTATATTTTGGTGAGCATACAAGGCCTAAATGTGTAATCACAACAATTTCTGTGCATGCTGTATTATGTGAGCCACTCTGCATCTTTTAAACGTGATGCCAAGCAAAAAACACTAACCTTTTTTGAGAATTCTCCTTTACCTCAACAAATTGTATTAGGGGAGGTGAGTGTCTGTCTCTAAGGGACAAAATAGCCTTTCTTGCAGCCGTAAAATAATTCAAAGAAACGTCTGATTGTTGGAAGAAGACGTCTCAGATCTCTATTGATGGCACTGATAACATTGTCTTGGAAACTGTGTTCACCAGGCTGAAATATCCACTAAAATTGTGTAGACCTGAAAGATTGGAAAAAATTTTCCGAAGGAGTGCTGCATGCTTTCAGATTTCCAAACTTAGACCGTGGACCGAGTCTGCTGCAAAATGCAAACACGTTTCGCCGGATCTAGACCCATCAGAGAGGATATTCAAAGAAGCGAACTAAAATCGTTTGAGTTAACCGTTCGTTCAGGGGATGAACAACACTGCACCAGTTAACGGTGACAACTAAACGTGTGTTCCAAGTACCCTTTCTTGGTACTATATGGGTAGGAAGTTCTTCGGGTGTCAGAAAAGGGTATTATCTTGGCTTCGAATCTTGTAGAAAAGTGTGCGATTGACGACTGTAACTGTGAGAAAGTGCATGTAGCACGCAAGAAACAGGCTGAACTTTGTATCTTGTTAATGATTCAGTCTCGCTGTTGTGTAAATAGGAATTATGGATTTTGAAACCGACTCCGAATCTTTTGTAACCTTTTTCAATGTCAGTTTTCAGGGGACAGGTTGTCACCATAAAGCATTTTTTACTGGCTGGGAAACTAGGGAAAAGTCTTATTCGCCTGGTCCCCTTCTTAAAAGTCTGGTGACATGAAAATGATGTAGTTATATCTTTGATGTGAAAAACATTAAAAACACAGCAACAGTTAGGCTACAATTCTAATGAAAATCCATCAAAATAATAACCAGCGTTAAAGGGAAATTTACATTTTAAAGTTACACCATGAATAAAAAGAGCTAAATATGCGCATTGTGACGCCCAGAGGAGGACTTCACTGAAAATGGGAGATGATATCCTTCGTTTTCAACCTTCATTCCAATGACATACGTGGCATTGGAATGTCCTGGGATATTCAGTTGGAAGTTAAAATTGTCTCCTTGAAAAACATCAATAACACTTTCCAAACTGTAAACTGTCCGATGAGTAATTAGGAGATAATTCATTTGGAAATGCTAACACTGTGTAAGAATCTACATCATTGTTTTCATGGGTAATGAATTACTGAAAGGGAATTATTGCGTTTGTCAGACTATTTATTGAATCTATCCTGTTTTACCAGCGACCGGGTCCCTTTCGATGAAAGAGAGGTAGCTGGAAGAAAAATTCTAACCGGTGAGCACTAATTAACAAGTAATTAACCTTTCTGTAACAACTGACAAATTTGTTCACCCAAACAATTATGCATGCAAGACCACACCTTCGTCATCCCTGATTTGAAATCCCCCAATCAAACCCAGTTTACACGTTACGTCTTCTACAACACGTGCAAAATGAAAAAAAAAAAAAACCCAGGAGAATCGTTACTACCCTGCCTATATTGAACTGAAGTTAGTATATTAAGGTCCTCGAAAATTCGGGTAGTGCAAGTATGCAAGAACTGAAGTGTAAAAAAGCAAAAAAAAAAAGGTCCTCGGAAATCCTGGATCAGCCCGCCCAGCCCCCCCGTCGAACTTCCTGGCGCCACCCCTGTGTGTGCGCCCCCTTCTCACATTATCCTGGATCCGCGCCTGTAATCTGACTGAAAAACTTTTATTACAGGATAACACTTTAATCTAGTTTTGTCAGGTAACGGCATGTGGTGATGGTTATGTTAAAATCTAGTCCCTTTACCATCACCCGCCTGTATGACCCACCTGACCGGCATTCGGGACTCAATGCTGAGCTTCCAGTCATGACCCCTAGAAAGGAAACGACCATTCGCTTCTTACATCTCAATCACAGAACCCCTGTTTCTGCCCCTTAGACTTTTCAAAGCCACGGTGGGAAATGTACCATACAAAAGACCTTTAACACCATTTTATTATTGCTCCGTATAACATCAGCTTTGTACTTTTCTAATTGGCACAGAAGGGAATCAGAGATGTGGTATCAACAAGAAGAAAATGATCCACCTGAAGAACGTAGGCTAATAGATAAATGTGTTGCCTCAATATTTACAAAGTTGTCGTAAGTACTATAGTCATTTGCTATTGCATTTATCAATTATCTGATCTTCATGGGCTCATTTTATTGGTTAAATTTAAAAGCAAAGGAATATTAAAGACCATTCAGTGGGTGCGTACAACTTTCACGAAAAGAGTGGCCTTGAAATTTTAAGGCTTTCAAGCATGCAATCCTGACTAATTTATATTTGAGAACAGTACATCGGAAGTTCCTTTGTTCAATGAATTCCTCCAGTACCTTTGCTTGGCTGCATTTACTGTGGCCACAGTTGGAAGACAGAAATAAAGTTGGGCATGAGATAAAAGCAAATGATTTTGGATGCCCTCTTACTAAAGTAATTTTTTTCAGTGTTGTTGTTTCACATTGACATTTCAAACATGGAATCGTCTTGGTCGAGAGAAATGAGAGTTTTGCTGTCACTCTCAATCTTAGAATGTTGAGGGAAAATGCATAATGACACCTGTAACACCAGGTTTTGAGATTTTAACACTTGGTCTCTAACAGTTCAGCAAATTAACATTGGCTATTAGACTCTATGATAAAATACATTGCCACAACGCATTGACATATTACGACTGACTTGATAAGGAGCACCAATATGAGCTTTTTTCATCTCACTTTTATTCATATCATCATCATCATCGTCATCGTCATCGTCATCGTCATCGTCATCGTCATCGTCATCGTCATCGTCATCGTCACCGTCACAGTCACCGTCACCATCGTCACCATCGTCACCATCGTCACCATCGTCATCATCGTCATCATCGTCATCGCCATCGTCATCGCCATCACCATCACAATCACCATCACCATTACCATCACCATCGTCGTCATCACCATCACCATCACCATCACCATCATCATCATCATCAATGAAACAAAAACTAGACAGTCGTGATGGTTCAAATAGAGGTATGAAAACAGAGAGAATAAGCATTCAGCGAGTTAAATTCTATACAAAAAGAAAGGTACAACTTTCAAATGCCTTAAACAACTCATCAAATGGAATTTTATGACGCTTTTAATAACTTAAACTTTTTTCAACTAGACGAATGATCTTAAATTTGTGTAAAAAATTCATTTGCGGACTGCATCTCATTTTTAACTTTTTGTTGAAAAGAAAATATTTTAAATGTAAAATGAGAAAATTGTATGGGTGTCTTCAAAGCAGCTGATAACCAAAAACATATCTTGCTTTTTGAAAACAACTTGCCTTCCCTGAATATAAACATCAAACATCTAATAGAAAATTTGAAGTTATTCTGCATTCTCAAAATACATGCCAAATTTTTTCGTCCTAAATCCCACTAAACGTGTATCGTGGGTTTTCATTTTTATTTACGAGAGAAATGTAATAGTTTGTTCCAAAATGAGCTTTTACTCATAATGACAAATTACGTTTTTAACATAAGTGCTTCTTTTTTCTCATAATACTAACTTTTTGTAATTGGGGCGGATAAACTACATCCTGTGATTTGAATTTCGCGTTAAAATATATTTATTATATAAGAATTAACGTAGGTCTTTGCTTCAAACTTTAAGTTTCAATGCAGAGGTGACTCACATTCTCCAGGAAACAAACACTAACTAAACTATTAGTTATCTCAATCTATTCATTTCAGTCGCAATGCTAAGCCAACTAGTTTTTTGCTCCACAAGGCATAAATAGATATAATAAATCATACACGTACAAAATTGCATTTCGAGGGTACATACACTGAATATGAGGATATGATAAAAATATTTTCTCTAAAAACTGGTGGTGTTTCTTGATTACCATAAAAATGATGTGTTCTTCCAATTTTGAAAGAAACCGAGCTACTCAACAGAAAGGGTAATAAGAACTATTGTAATGTTACAATGTCACCTGCATAACAGCAAACACGCCTTTACAGGATGGGGCACATGGTTCTCAACAACTTTTAAATTGTCAAGTAGCATATTAATTTCAAAGTTTCAAATGATGTGAAATTTTCAGCACAAATAAAGCAGATTTCTTTGTGTTTTAGAAGTTTCTTATCAAGACTCTTCGATAGTAGAAATGACATTGAAGAAGATCCCAACGAAGAGGACGTGGGAGATGAATTTCAAGGTTTGAAACAATTTATATTTTTGACAAAAGACAAAAAAATGCAAAACGTTTGGTTGTCATTTAACGACATTCTGTTTGCCCAGTTGTCTAATAATAGACGTTAGTGCAAGTTAGCAATTAATTGAGTTGGTCAGGGGTTATTATGAAACAAAACCGGTGTGGAGAAAGGTGAAGCAAAAAGAGGTAGTTTCCGGTGTGCTGAACTTACAGCATTCACAGTGGTAGCGAATATTTTGAAGTACAGGCTACATGACCATAAATTTCATTAGAAATAATAACACGTACCCTTGGTACACAAACTGAAATGGACTTAGCATGTGGCTTAACACATAAATTTACAAAAGATAGCAATTCATGATAAACTTATTGTTTCCTCTTGGATTCAGGTACGTCTACTGATCTCTTTCGACAAATGGTAATTCAGTTGTCTGAATACCTTGAAGTAACACATGTCTACCAATTGAGTTACTTTCTGGGTATACCTTTGTCATCAGATGAATTAGAAAGATTTCAATTCCTTGGTTTAATGCGGGAAGCCGAGGCAAGAATGATAATTACTTGTCATAATTTCTCCCGTCTGCTGAAGGGTCTGTCAGCACTTACACCCTGTGAAGTCGTTGAAAAAGCCATATTTACGGTCACTATAGTTAAAGACCAATATGACCGTGGTGAGGGCGTGTCTGAAAATGGCAGGCGACCAGCCAAGGTGTGGCACTGGCAAAAATTCTGTGAATGGTACGCGAACTTGAAACTGAACACTGAAGAGATACCTCCAAGACCGTTCACACCATACATGGCAACTACAGAAGAAATCAAACAGTATTTAAACTCTATGTACCCTCACTTTAGAGTAAACATTATTAAAAATCATTTTTGAGAGTATACAGAACTATCAAAAACAGAGAGAGAAAGACATCAAAGAAGTAAAAAAAAGAAAACTGGCCTAAATGGTTGAAACCAGGGTAACAAGACGATTAAGAATAAATCAAATTTAATACGTTGTTCGCACAATGACGAAAGACAAATTTATTGGGAAAATCCTAAACAGTCTGATACGTATATCCTAAGAACTGTTAAAGACAATAGAAGCATACTGACCACATCGAGAGAGCAGTTTCGCATTTGCCTCCTAGTATGATGTAGATTTATCTTTTGGTTCAAATAGTTCGACTGTGCAGCATTTTGTCTCATAAGCACTCTTCAATTAACAATTGGAATAAATAATCTATTTCCTATCACTACCCACCAAATGCGTTTCTTTTAAACGTTTGATTTTTTCACCGTTACAGAAAGGCCACATCAAAAAAAAAAAAAAAAAAACCGTGCATCAAAAATTGAAGTGATTCTTTCAAGATCCCTAAAAAAGGACTCGTCGTCTACCTTTCTTGAGGAATAAGTTACAGTTTAAATGATTGATCAAGGGTTAAGTGATTTCCTCAGAATTTAAACCGTTAAAAACTTGTTAGAGAACTCGACTATTAGTTCTTAAAGGTTCCTTAAAATATGAGCAAATCCTTCCTTTGTCATCTTGTTCATGTGATGTCCAAGGGTGGGTCTAAGGGGAGAGCGAGTCCACCTCCTCTATGAGAAATATTTTTTTTTTTTTAAGATGGCTCAGATGCAAAATGGTGTTACCTTTGACAAATTTTCGAACTGATCATATATTGGTTAACTTTCACAATCAAGTGAATTCTTACTTTTGAGTGACTGTAAAGGAAAGTGTGTTGTCTCAGTGGAGGAGTAACCACTCGTCTCCTTGAAAAAGTCTTGAAAAAGCTTATATGCAAAATGCAGGTATATTTGTCAAATCTTTCAATAAATTACATGCTTAGAAATTATAGTTGTTTTGTTATATTTTGTCTGTGGCATTGCAATCGTTGTAAAAAGTGTATAACGACAAATACGTGATACAAATGTGACCATATATGTTTCTCATGATATTGCATTACTCTAAGATTCCCTACTGATGCGGATTCACTGCCAATGTCGAAGATATACGTTTGTCGTAAAATTGCTTTGGTCAGAACATTGCATTAGTACCCCAATAATGGCCATAAAATATGTAGTGCTAATTGCGATGAATGCGCGAGAAGCGCGCTGGAATTTAGCGTTTAAAAAAACATTTCCATAACAAAATTTGTGGCACACTTTGCCTTTGTACTGAGATATTTCAAAGTCCTAAAAAATACATCCACAAATTCTGGTTAGTAGGCCTAATTCGTAAATGCTTTCAATTTTCACATTTTCACATTGCATTCTTGCAATGCTGTGCTCCTCCGTAATGACTCCTGTGCTCACCATCAGCGTAATTGTAAAACCCTCACCGACCAACGATGGGAATGTATTTGAGATGGTATTGATAAAAACACAGCTATGCGTAGAAGCTGCACGCGAGCCGAGCACAAGAAAATGTTGATACCTTGGTAAAGGATTTGTGTAAATTTTGATAGTTTGAGAACGACTTGTGACAAAAAATGATTAAAATGGATTCATCATTCAGTCAAAAACACATCTTACCCTACCCTCTTTCATATATCTATTGCTAAAACGCCCTTGTGGCTCACTTTACAATTTTCGGGAAAATTTTTGGGAATCGATTGGAGGTGCACGTGCCCCCTGTGACCTACCCGCCGGTGCCACTGTTGTTATGTTCAACTGCTCACTGGCAAAATTGATGAGAAAAATTTGATTTACTCACGTTTCTGGTTTCAAAATGACAATACTGTCTTTCACCTTTTTAAGGTAAAGCAAGAGTAAAATCCCATACGGTCAGATCTTTATTATAACATTTATTAAACAAGTATCATTTTTACATCCTGTTACGTAAGGACAGGCTCTTTATCACACGTGCGACAAGTAGTCGAGGATTGTCGGCAAAGGAGTGATATTCTCTTGGACTTTTGCAATCCTCAGTGGTGCTGGAAAGGGTCTGGCGTGACCCAGCCGCTGCTCTTTTAGACAATTTCAAGGTGTACATCAGTGTGGTGGAGTGCTAGTCCATGATCATGTCAACCTGTATGCATTCCTTGAAGGAGCCAAGTCCGCCCTCTTAAATGGGTTAGTCTGGAAGAACAATTGGCAGGGTGGGAAGTCTCCTTACTGCATGTGTCATGGTGGCAATTTTAACGAACTTAATATGCTACAAGTTCCTGTGAACAGCCTCCACAAGGAGAGCGGTAAGTGAAGTGCGTGTTGTAGACCCATGTAGTGAATTCTCTGTACTCATCCTGGGAACCGGGTCTCCGTGGATAGCAGCAAGGTCAGAACACCCACCAGCACTAAGCTGTAGGGCTATCGGAACCATGTCTGCCGTAGCCATACGGAAGTCAAAAACAATACTCATATCCTAAATGGTTACGAAGTAAACAGAGGGATATGGAATTCATGAGCGACAACCTTCTCAATGGAGGATAGAACTTCTCCAGCCCTGGACCCTGGATGAAAAGACCGGTTGCAAGAGACCGGAAGTCCAACATTCTCTGTTGTCCACGTTCATGTTACTCTAAGCGAGATTTAGTGCTGGAGGCCTTAAGGAAGGAGTAACTCCACCTTCGGCTGCAGGCAAGAAACCCACCTTCAATTTTGATGTCTGATATGACAGTGTTTCTCCAAAAAGACCGCCAGTCCCTTTCTTTATAAATGGTCCTGGGAGACTTTGCTGGCCCTTACGACTGCCTCCGGGTCCATTATGTTGCTGTGCAGCTCCTACTGCATTTGCTGTCCGTATCTCTACTAAGGTTTTCATTACACCTCCTCCTTGCCGGCAAACGATATGTGTGTAGTGACGCTTATCGGGCCGGGCTATCAGAGCCCAAATGTGTTCCTTAGAGGTATGTATGTTTGAGATAATATTCCAGATGGAGCCGGGTAGGAGTACTGAAGGGGGGGGGGTGTCAAAGGTACCAGCGGCAACGGAGAAAGTGATCGACCAGACTTGTTGATAAGCCTTCGAATGGGAGCCAAGCTTTCGGGAGTGACCACGAGTCCAGAGAGAGCATCTCTGTGGGCCGTAATTAACACTTTCCATGAATGGAAATCCTCACCCTCTATTCAGGTCTAGTCTTGCAGGGTGGAGATGGGGTGCAGCTTTTCTCCATTGATCACTTATTCAATCTGTTAGAGGAGATCAAACTGATCACGTTTCTCTATAAGACACCAGCCCTGACCGTCCCTCCAAGAGATACGGGTAGAAATAAGCTTGGTGTCCTCCGTTTCAAAGAACATGAAGTGATGACCTCTAAAAGTGCTTAAGTGGTATCGCAAGTGGTATTTCAAGAGGTTTTGGACAAGCAGGGTTATGGAGGAACTCATATGGAGGTTTCTCTCTAAAAGACACACCCTGGCCGTCCTTACAACCGTAGATACGGGTGAAGATAAGCTTTGTTAATGACCTCAGTCCCAGAGGACCGGAAATTGTGCCCTCTCATAGTGCGTAAGTGGTAGCTCAAGAAGATTCCGACCGGCAGGACGAAGATGGTCCGAAAGAGGGGTTTGAACTTAAATGTGTCTCCACAGTATTGGAAGGCGACGCTCTGAGATGACATGGTTATGGGCATGTCACTTGATTAGCCTGTTTCATGTTCAAAACCGCCACCCAAATCCCCTCCCTAAGGCTTCATACCGTGATGGTCCTTCTTAAAAATTCAACAACGACACCTCATCAGATCAAAGGCCGCATGGGGTATATCTGGTATCGGACCTTGTTACCTGATCCGTGCCTTCAAGCTATCTTTACTATCATTGTGCTCACACTGCGTAAAAAAAAAAAAAAAAAAAAAAAAACAATTAACACATACTTGACTAGCCTGCCAGCTTAAACCTATTACGTAACTTGTTTGTGTATTTTGGTAGATCAGGTACTGCTTATCAATTACCCAAATGTGAAAACTGACTGTATTAGATGTCTACGTAGTGTGCTTCATTTCACCGCTGATGCGATAAGATGTAATCAGGCAGAGAAGGAGGATGTTACAAACGTTAAGGAGAACAGTTTCATCATGTAGGAAGGGTGGACGTTAATGTTTTCATACTTCACATTGTGATTTAATATCGTCAGGTGTGTAGTGGCTTCAAGTGAAGTCCACGGCCCTCATCGGTGCATTCCCACCAAGAAGACCTACTAGTGTAGACATTCACGGACGACTATAGTTACCCCTTGCTAGAGCCCTTCTCTAATAAGGAAAACCAGAGCCATGTTTCCTTGTACCACAGTATGCGTTTTGTAGGAAACATCTTGTATGTATTGAATGTACACAGTTCCAGCATCCAGGAGGGGACCATCGCCCCTGTCGTGTCACGAACTTGTCACGGTCTAACGTAGACAGTCCTTGTTCAGTGGAATGAGGTTCAGAAAAGTCATTAGTTTTATAACAAAGGGCTTTAAAATGACAAAAATGTGAAAGCTGTTGTATTAGTCAGGGTAACTTTGCCCGAAGGGCGTGCTTCCTCTTGGTCTCCTCACGTACCCCCTCAATTTGGTCAAGGGTATTACTTAACTGAAGCTTACCTCTATGTTATTGATGGTAAATACTGTGGAAATAATTCACAGTTGTACGATTGGTAACGACCTTGATGTCACTACTTACTATGCCTGCATATCAGAATTTCAGTGCTCTTGATAGAACCCGGAAAGTGTCGAATATTCTAGCAGTACTAATAAGTATTTTCATGTGTACTATTGAAGCCCCAAGGCAACTTCATCGGGAGGGAAAATCAGCGTGTTATGCCCTTTGACTTCTAGGGATAAGTGAAGGTACCTCAAGACAGCATGCCCGTTGTGACAGGGTTTCCCAGACTATAATCAATAAATGAGAGCCAACTTGAATTTAGTTTTCCCATTATAAGTGCCCATGAAATTATTCATTCATGAATAAGTTGCTGTGGATTAAACAAATTCTTAGGCTAAATAGATGGTCATAACTGTATGACGAGACATTTAAAGCGATTTTCAGAGTGACTTTAGCGAAAAGGGATGGCTATCTTTCAATTCAACATGGCCGCCATTTATGCTTGTGTCAATATCATCAATTGATTAGTTAGAATTGAAACCATGGGATAAGTCATCACATTCACTCTTATTGCTTCTAAAATAAGGAAGTTATGGTCATTTTCCTCTGAACAATGGTGGCAATTTTGAAAGTCAAAATAGCTACCTTTCCAATGTCGGAAAAATAGAATCCTGCAGTTTTGGATTCAGTTCACCAGAATTATTAAGAAATGAGAAATGCAATAAAATCGAACTTGGCAGGCCTTACTCGCAAACCTTATTTTTTTGGACACGAGATTCCTCTCTATTGTGTAAAAGCACCAAGAAAGCATTTACATAAGTAAAAAGACACGAATCCTTCAAACAAGGCTAATTTTCAAGAGAGTTTGACATGGGATTAGTGAAAAGTATTTCTCTTGAGAAAGTCAAACAACAGAGCAGTGGCTTAATAGAAAAAGGTAGTAGAAAAAAAGTAGTAAAAAACGCAGGTCATGGATGGACCAACTCAAATACTACTAACCCGCGGAGCGGACTCTCTGTGCTCAGCTTCTCTGCTTCCCAAACCACCGTCCGCCCAAGCGAAGAGAACTGTTAGACAAATTTAACAAGCACACTTATCACATGTAATAGGTTTCTTGAATTTAAGAATCATGTACTTAAATGAGAACAGACATGTAATGCTAGAATAAACGTTAAATTTCTGTAGGCAAGTAAATGTCATACCTGTTCAATTATTGTAAAACCAATCAAATATTGGCCATTTCATTGGCAAATTACTGGTTAAACATCAATATTATGAACAAACATGAGACAAAATTTATTTGTTTAATAGTCATTCTAATAACGGTTGTAATGTTGATATGCTCTGAGGTTCACCTTGGGAGCAGGAATTGACTAATTGCAAAATGTTCACACTACACGCCAAACAAGAAACCCTTAGGAAAATAATTAATTGGACAATATATAGATTTGACAGATGAACGACAGACACGATGCAACACTCCACACAATAATTTCGGAATAATCATGCTTTGAAGATACATATAAAAATGTTAGAAACGGGGAATAGCAATCAAATGGATTTTGCATCAGGGGATTTCGATTTATAACTGTTTATAAAAACAGCTCTTTGTTTAAATATCCACAAAAATACCTGGTTAAATAACGGGATAGTGTAAGGTAACATGAGAAGGGAGTTAAAAAACACAAAAACACTGAAGAATATTTTCAAAGCAAATCTGGCATTTCTTTCTAGTACAAATCTACTTTAGTTACTGGCCTTACAAGTTGCATGCAAACATTGGCCTACGGAGCTTAGCTATTTTTCGGAGGGAAAGTTGCTCTTTCCGAAAACTAGACCCATTTCATGAAAACAAAGTTCTTCGAGTAATATATGTTCCTGATCTCCGAGGGAGTGGGGAGGGGGCTGCAACCCATCACCTCTCTGATTTACTTCTATGAAACTCAGTGACAAACACTGGAAGCGTTTTATTTACAAATATCTGAAAAAGCACTCTTCCATCCCAGAAGTTCTAAGGATCCTGAGAGACGACGACGATGCTGTTAATGTGTTCCATGACTTAAGTGCTCCAGGGAGATTCTCGCCATAGCACCAGTGCGACTCTTACTCCTATCGATTGAGTGATAACTTAATTTGTGCGTGGCACTAGTCTGCATGGTTTTGCCCTCGACGCACTTGACAGCTCCTATTATTTACAGTGATGGTCCGTTTAATCCATTGTAAGAAAATATGATGAAAAAAGTTTGACCGAGTATTTTGCTAGCACGCGCACGACTGGTAGTTGGCTAAAACGTCAATTTTAAAACACCTGATGAGGTCCACAAACTTGGTGCTTGCAGCAATTGACAATTTGTCCCTCTTTTATCTTAGTACGATTTGAATTTTATAGGAGTAGCATTTGCTGTACGTACTCAAATGCCGCAAGACAAACCTAAATATTCTGCTCACCACCCCTGTAGATTTGTAATTTCGGGGACCAATTGCCGTGTATTCTGATGGTTAATAGTAACCGGTCACCTACACAATTTACCCTTAAAAGTTTCATCAACATGATACAAGCCCTTCTTAAAAGTCTAGATTTTCCCTTATGACAATGGAGACTGCTTGCATTTCTAAGGAACTAATCTATGTATTAAATTGTTAGCAGTAAGAACCACTGGCGTAGCAAGGGGGCGGACCGGGTGGACAATGTCCAGGGCCCCCGAGGGTTCAGGGGCCCCCAACCAAATGCTCAAAAAAATTCTCAAAAAGTCTGAACTCTACCTATATCCTGGACTCTGTTTGCCCACTTCCTCAGCTTTCCAAGTTAGGCATATGACTGAACAAGGAATATAACGTACAGCCTGATACGTAGGCAACTGCAGACCATTTTACCACCTAGTACATACCCGAAAGGACCTTCAAAGCTATCAAAAATTGCAGAACTATTTTGACGAACCTGGCCTGATTCGGATACCAGATTGAACCCGGCTCTGGTGCATTCAGGGTCTCATTCTTACCACGTATTTCCCCATGGCGATTGGAGGGCTCTTAGGAAAATAGATTTATGATACAATTCAGGGACGGATTTGAGCATGGACAGTACAGCGGGGCACGTGTCCAGGGTTTCCAAGCTAAGGAGGCCCCACAAACTATGTTGTAATTATTTACCGTCATCGGGAGACGCCGTCTAGCTGAAATTAAAATATACTCACACATGAGCCCCCAAATGTTGTGCATTGTTGGGAGGGTGTGAAGGGAGACGAATTTGAAGAAGTAGGAATTGTTCTCAGACTGCTCATTAATAAGTAAACTTTAAGTTTCATCGAGGAAGTTGGGGGAAAACCACATCGCTAAAATTTTCGGGCTCTAAATATACTGGCAGAAAATAAACCGAATGAAATCGAAAAAAAAAAAAAACAGACGAACATTATTGTAGAGCACGAAATATCGATATTTTCACAAGAATGAGTGAATTTGACCGAATTCGCTTTTTTACTCCAGCCAGGTATTACTGATTTGGTAGTTGGGATTTCATGCGGTCTGCCCGGGTAAGGCAGTTTGTCAAGTCATCTTCCTCCGTCGGGGAATAGAATGGACTTGGCTTAGCGGAATAGCCTGAGAGTCAGTTTATATTGTGTTCACAATCACAAAACACATGCAATTTTAACCATGAGGTTTAATTGGTCACGAATGACTGTGGCTACTGAACATCGCTGAAAATGGCGAAGACCTTGGCTATTTTCAGAACGTCGTGGTCTCAGTTTTCAGGTGCGTTGTTTGTATAATGAAGAAATATAATTCAATATTTGTATTTTTATGAGTTATCCTAATGGTAAAATTGTAGTCCTAATAAACTTCCCCGACGAAGCTCGAATGTCTTCATAAACAAACAATAAGGCAGAAGATTTTCTCATGCTACTCGCGCAGTTAGCTGCACGGGTTAGTAGTGCTAGGCGCGCAACCAAGGGGATACATTTACCCCTTATTGGCCTAACGAGAAAAGAAAACAAAAAAAAGTAATATACAAGTCTGTGATGTCGTTTAATACCCAAGTGCAAATAGTACCTAGGAAGTGCCAATTCTGGTGATTTAGGAGGTGTTTCCATCCAAAATATTGTTAAGCGTTTTGGGCCAACCATTGGTGGCGCTCTGCGAAGGTACTGTTCTCCATTACTTACTGACGTTACAGATGTGTCCCTCTTTGCCCAAACCATGGATCCACGCCTGAATTCTTTTGCCAATTGGTCCGAGAGTTTATATTCATCCAATTTCATTTCGACAAATCTTAGTCCCTCCGACAGCAAACTTTGTTTTGTATCACTTTACTCAACATTACATCTGAGCAAGGTCTGAAAATTCGGACATTTTTTTCTCAAACAAAATCGTACCAAACGCCTTATGGTTAAGTCCAGCTTATTTATTTTTATTTTATTTTTGTTACTTACATTACGCATTAAAACAATGTAATTAATTCCAACAGCTAAAATGCGCCAGACGACACCTTGTTTTTTTTTTCTGAAAAAAAATAAAAACTTAAAACCTTGTTTTTTTTTCTGAAAAAAAAATAAAAACTTCACCTTTATGCCATTACCCTGCATCAGAAGCTCTTGACAATCTAACCCCCACCCTCTTCTCAGGCAAATTCTTAATTCGCCACTACGATGATATATCTGCCTTTTAACCTAAAATTGTTTAACTTTTATGGTCTGTATATAAGCGGTAAGCTACTAAAGAGCGTATAGCCCAATCTATCATATCAGTTCTTTTTTCAAAGAGCCAGATGACTGCCCGAGGGACCCCACATAGCTTTGTGCCCAGTTCCCCCATATTCGTAAATCCGGCCCTGATACCATTCGTTTGGAGCCCTCGCTGTCTCTTGTCAATGGGCTCCCGAGAATCTTGCTACATCACTGGTAAGAACCAAAACGGGAAATATACTTTCAAAACATGAATTTAGTTGAATATTTCATCAAGTGAAAACATAAAGAACATACATGTTTTACAATCACATAATTGAGCTCCTAGATATCCAGGGGCCCTTTTAATGAGGTTATCGTGTTGTTAGGAAAAAATGTGCTTTCAGAACAAAATTATTCTTGCCAGTGCCTATCTGTGACCCCGTTTAACCGCCTCTTTTGGACAAAAGGAAAGATCAACAAAGTTTATCATGTAACGTCTTCTTGCTATTTCTGGTTAAAAGTGTAACTACAAAAATTGTGGCAGTATATCTGTATTAACTATAAGTTTCTTGCCGTCAAGCTTTGCTAAAAGAATCAATGGAAATACGACTATTTCCATATGAAAAATTGCTGGCCCACAAAAATTTTATTTTAACTTTTAGATTTGTAACTAAGGTTAGTAATTTCATTATCATTATTTCTGGCTTTTCCACAGAAGTCACTGTAAACGTGAACGGTGAAAAATCCAAGGTGCATTCGCTTTTCATCTAGCTTTTATTTTATTCCATTAGACCCCATTCCTCGAAGTCGGTTTACTTTCACATGACTCTGAAGAATTATTAGTTGTTGTGAAAATCAGGAAACTGAAGATAAATAATAATGACAAGTGTGTTTGCAGTGACAACTAATCTGTTGTATTGACTTCAACGAAACAGTAAACAAATATGGCTTGTGTTGAAGCGCCTAACGATCTGGAATATGTCAACTCACCCCCCACTTATATTTCTAATTTAAAAGACCTGGTATCATTATTTAATATAAATGTCGCGCTCAAACCTACAAAACGAGGAACGTAACAACTTGAAAGTTAAACAGGTCAACTGGCTACAGAATGTAAAATTTGTCTGGTTAATTCAAGCTGTTTAAGTAGTGGAAGTTATGAAGTCTAACAGAAACGTGATTACCAGCTTATTTATCAAAACAAAAATGCACCGTAATTCCAGGTTTATATAACGATGACAAAGAACTCTTCAATGGGAACTAATGTCAGGTAAAGATGGTGTTGGAAAGTCAAATTCCCAAACTTTTGTTCCTCTTTCTGAAACCATTCCATTATTTTATAAAGTTATTTATGAAATAAATATAAAATATATAGAAACTCGAAGATTATGATGTCTTCTCCATATATTTAATTACCAAAATAAAAAG
Source organism: Holothuria glaberrima (assembly GCA_009936505.3). Taxonomy (NCBI): domain Eukaryota; kingdom Metazoa; phylum Echinodermata; class Holothuroidea; order Aspidochirotida; family Holothuriidae; genus Holothuria; species Holothuria glaberrima. The sequence continues at coordinate 18,736 of WURT03327820.1, read as the reverse complement.
TTTCAATAACTTATCATCCAGAAAACTACGCAAAACCTGAAGGTAACATAAAACTTTGAAAACTTTAATTTAATTTGTACTATTTCGATCAAGACGAAGGTTTTACACATTAATAATCATGATTGCCCCTACCCACCCATCTGCAGAGGAGTTGGACGACAGACTATATATCTAAAAGCTGCATTAATGACTAGGAAAAAAATACAATTGACAAAAGATGCGTGGGTGGGGCTTCGAAAACTACACTACAAGAAAGAAAAATATTTAAGTAATACTGATACAAGACATGGCGGTTATCAGTAAGGGCTCATCAGTTCAAAACTGATCATATTACACATGTTGAAGGCCCTGTTGGTGTTTGATGCCAGGAAAGATAAACTGCATTAAATATTTCCTTTTAGTTTGTGTATCTATATTATATTTTTATATGTTTTATGGCTAAATGGTCGCAGTTCTTTAAATCAGTACCAGGATAGTACTATCTACCGCCCTTTAATCTTTGTTATATCAATAGACCTTCTTCATAAAAATTAGCGATCTTTTCGTCTTGTAAGTAACTAATAAGGTCCTTATTATTGGTGGTGTACTGTTCTTTACACTACTTTTACAATGTTTTAAACCAAACCTTTTGTGTGGAAGTGATTGCATGTCAAGTAGTCTAGGTCCACTCAACACCATTCTAAGTCTTCCTTGTTTTTTTACCCATGTGTTTTTCTCTTGTAACCTAACCTGTTTCAGAAATGCTTCACATAACAATATCTCGCCCCTCATTTCAAACTTTCATGTTGGAAAGAAAGAAACAGTTGACCAAATTTCTGAGCAACGCTTCTTTAACGTCTGTATGATTTTGTTCGTACGACTTCCCTTGAGATTCACACCCCAAAGTCAAGTTGTTTGCCTGACTGCCTTCCAAGAGTCTATTCGGTGCATCTCCTTTTCATCACGTGCTGGTTTCTGCTCTGATTGATCAGTTTGCGTCGGGGACGCTCACCCAATCTTTTGCCATTGCATCTGCAGCAGAGATAACAGACGTAGTCCATTGCAAGAGAGATGTTACAACAAAGTTGTAAAGCTGATCAATAAGTCTCCCCTGCTGGTTTTGCAATGCACTAAGCCCTATTTGTAAGAAGGGTCTTTGCGTAGGTTGTAATAAAAGTAAAATATATGGAGTAGTTTAATTGCTCAAGATCATAGTTGTCTGTATTCACCATTGTACACTACTGTATGGATCCTACACAAATCAATTTTGAGGCAAAAAACGGACGTAAACGGAACGGAGTGATTCTCAAACGTTTGGAAGTCCGGGTCAAATGCTTAGTCAGGGCTGAGGTAAAGGGCCACAGGTGACAACCCACGGCCCACACAGAGGAAGTTTACTAACGAGTGCCAAAACAGTCTGACGATTGCTTATCTTCAACAAACAGTTGCGGATCTATGATTTTTTTTATTCGGGGCAGTTCCTTTGGTGGGTAATCTTCATTTTTCAGGAGCGTTCGGGACCATTTCAACCTCAGCCCCAGCATGGTTAGGGCTGAGGAGAGAAATTTGGCTTTCCAACCTTCTAGATTGCAAAGAAATCACACACTAGAATAGCACTGTCTAAAAATTTTGCGTCTATCATGCATGCTTCACCAGTTTTATTTCGAAGTTTATAATGCGAGGGTGGCGGTATTGTAGAAAAAAATGGATCCCAAACTAAGAATTCAAGAAACTGAACTCTGAAACGAATGAAGTCACTTCAGTTCTGTGTTTGCCATGCGTTTAAAGCCAGTGCCTAAGAAAACTTCTGACTTTAAGACTCTTGAATCAAATTCGCAAGCCCAGTTAAACGGAAAAATGGGGCTGAGGTCTAGGGCCGCATGCCAAAAAGGAAAAAAAAAACCTTCAATGTGATTGAAACAGTTTATCCTTTTTTAAAAGAAGCGGAAAGAGTGAGCTGTCATAAAACATCGCAAACACATTGCATTGCGATGCCACACTGATAATACTGTAATAGTTTGTGTAGTTTCTACGAGTATCGTAGAAGCTTCCACAACGTTCATTTACCATCGACTCACGTTCCAGAACTAGCGTTTTGAATTTTAAAATTACCCCACGCAGTAACGTCGTCCACAACGTAGTCACCTAGATCTCTGGAATATAACTTCACTAAAAAGCTTTGCCAGTACAATTTCACGCACTTTGCATTCCAACACTGCATAAATATTTGTCATCGTCTACAATTATGAAGGCAACGGCAGAGTTAACAGAAGAAAATTCAACAAAATTCATATACGTAACTCTCTTTTTGTCTCTAGGTTTAAGAAAGCTCTCACAACCTACTTCTACACGTATTTACTTGTTTTGTTTACGATATATTTTATCATTCGTGTACGTGCCAATGTACACTCTTTAGAACATCACTGTACCTTACTTTACCGTATCCCAAGATTACAAAAATGCTGTACTATTCATAGGTATGACACGATTCCGTACAACTCAATGCAATTTATACAAACACTGTAAACAATGCAACGAAAAACTTCACCATAAAACATGATTTAAAAGTTTAATTCCATGCCATATGCTAACTCAATAAAAGCAATTATAAGGGAATATTAGGGTAATATTAGGGTAATATTAATGCCACTGTACTAACGAGTACATTCAAACATCAATTCTTTCCTAACAGAACTAACGTGAAGCCTATTAAAGATCACCCCTTCTTTAAACTAAATGGACCCCGTTGTTTGTCAAACCAAAAACTGTTCTGATTTGTCATCCACCACAGTCGGGACTCAACAATTGAAAGCATCGGTTTAATCTACTAAAATATGGAAGGAATGGTAGCTGGTTTTTCAAAATTGTACTTGAAGGAAAACAACGACTGTTACAAAAAGCATGAAGAGGGCGAATGCGTCACGTGTGGCATCTTGACAGAAACTACGAGTTACAGGTAAAACATTTAAAATAAAACGAAGTCTGACGAGGGATTCAGAGGGGGTAGTTTATTTGATTAATTGTTTAGACTGCAACGAGCAATACGTTGGTAAGACCCTAACAGAACTCTGCAAACGACATGGTCAACATCGGTATGAAATGAAGCATGGAACATCTCCTTTGGAAAGACATTTTTACAAATCTGATTGAGAAGACTTGAACTCATCGCCATTAAGCAGAGGATATTCTGACTAAACGTTGAGAGACCTGGAATCGCAGTGGGTAAAACCCTACAAACAACAGAATATGGCATCAATGTCTAGCAGTAATGTTGACGTTAAAAATTTACTTTTCTCTCTATTTAAGTACTTATGTCCAAGAGTTATAGAAATATAATTTGATATCATTATCTGCAAATTAAAAACAAAAATGAGCATTACAAAAGACTAAATGTGTCCTCTAATACCCTTCTTATAGATGATTCCTACGTTGTTGCTATAACGCATTTATCGTGGAAAACAAATAAAAAGTGACATAATGACGTAGGAAAATCACTTAGTAATATTTGAGAACTTAGTTTGAAAGAGTCTTTGCATTTTGAAAATATTTGAGTATGCTTCTGCGGCTTGTTTGTCAATGAGAAAGAATTAATGTGACTAGTGTTGAAGTCTAATCATGTTCTTGTAAACATTCAGGTCTGAAAAAGATTTTAAAAAGGGTTTATCAGACTTTGTGTAATTTTATTGATGGTTCAAACTCTTCTTGCTTTCTTGTAATTGATATATTATTCGAGAACCGTTAACAAAGGGGTTTTTTAAGCCAAGAGGTCATTAACAACCTAGTTCGTGTTGGATTGATTGGGGGTGAACAATCTGGTTTTTAAGGATACGCTGTACACTGCTCAAAAACAAAACACTTTAAACTACTTTTGTGTTTTTCTGTCTGTTTTACATACAATTTTACTGATATTTAACCAGTATTCATTCTCTTTACTTAAAATGTTAGTTGAAATGTTGTTAGTTCAAAGCCCAAATTTTTAACCTTTAAAAGACTACATTTTTAAAGACAAGTGTCAGGGACAGTAGCCTAATACTGGAGAAGTTCTTTCTTATGTTTAAATTTGCTATACACGTTCAAGGAACACAAATAAAATGGTCAATATCAGTGGTTTAAGGGGTTTATTCAGTTTAACTGGTTACCAACAAATTGCGTGACGTTTTTTGGAATAAAAGTTATGATTTGCAAAGAAAATGTTCCTTACTCTATTTACTTCTTTCATTTAATATGAGGTGTATATGTATAGTAACAGTCTGTTACTTAAGACCTAGGAAGGTCATGTTAAACCTGATTTGATCATTTGAAAATGTCTTGTCGGTTACAAAAATAAAGAAAGTAAAAATGTCTGTAAATTACAGCTGTATAACGTATGTAACATCAAATTTAAGTGAATAAAGCTACTTTTTGTTAATAGTTTTCTTTACAATTATAATCAAAGGTACTTCATTACATTGTGCATTTGTGCTTTCATTTTCAACAGGAACAATGGAATTATTACTTAATCTGCTTGAAAATATTTCCAACTAAAGTATTGATTTTTTGAAGTACTTTTTTTGTTAAGAAAAATTGCATCATCGAGAATTGTTGATGTCCTAATTGTAAATTTTCCATAGAGGTAACGCGGTGATAATAACAGAACCGTTTTGGAGCCTACTACATCATGACTAGGATCATGTGTCATCTGGTAGCTCAATGAAGGTTGAGAGTGTGGTCAGGTGACCTTTCGTGGGATGTAACTCCTCATATAAACAATGATTTTGTTTCAAGTTTACAAGTGTGGTGTAGATACGCATGTGGTGTTTCTTTATGTTAACAAAGAAAATAAACAGTAAACACAAAAATCATATGCAAAACAATTTAGTAATTTGAAATCACAGGTAATGTTTGAAATTGTTATAATCAAAGATGTGTTGTAAAATTACTGACTTTTCTTATAGTGTAGCTCAACTGTAGTCCATAAATTGCATTAAATAAGCTCCCACTGATTAATGCTATTCTAAAACGGAATAAAATGTCGTAAGTTTAGCGTTGTGCTTTAATGGGGGTCGAGAGACTGAAGGACGAGTACGTGACGCTCTCTTGGCAAAGCGCCACCATCGATTGGCGTGTAACATGCCCAAAATCAGTGTTCTCTACAGGTCCAAATTTTGTCCGGGCTTTGTCTCTGATCTGGCAGATGACAATGATCGCTGCTAGGGGGATGGGTCAAAGGGGGAGCCTTCACACCACACCAAAACACATATGACCCTAGCTAGTCTACCCGCAAGTCTCCCTTTTTTTGGCAAATCCAATCGCTCACTAACCTCAATCCTCAGTAAAGTAGAGGCTCATATGACTGTACGAGGCAAAGTTACTGAGTGGGACAATAACAACTATAAAATGAAAAGATGGCTAAGATTTTTTCTCATAATTATTTTTGCGTTGTAAAACATTCGTCTTCACTAGTTTCCGTCTTCATTTTCAAGAGGAAATCCACTCAAATATTGCACCATTTGCGATCTACCCCCTCCTGAAATTAGATTTTTTTCGCTTAAAGTGGTGGTAGACCCCAGGCCACAGATCAATAATGCCCCAGTTTTTGCCCTCAGCCAAAAATGTCTGTGTACGGCCTTGCCACCTCCCTCTTTGGAAACTTTTTGCTCACGTAAGGTGGGCTGGATGGAAAATGGTGTTACATTAGGTGCTAAATATGAACTGAATATAAAACCAAGAGTTTTTGTTTTTGGGAAGTTCTAAATCTTGCTTGCTTTAGTGGATTTTTTCTCAGTACTGGTGTAATTCAGAACCACATTGTGTGCAGTAAGTGAACAGTAAATTGTTAGACTACGTATACCATTCCCATGTTTAATTATATCTAGTAAAATGTGGATATGGAAGTGATTAAGACTGTGCATGTCAGAGACTTTTTAAAAGTCTGATAGAGTTGGTACTGGTAGCAATCTTCTCATTACACCAGCTGGTACAACTTTTCATACATTAATTGCTCCTCTTTGCAATCAGTGTTAATTTAAACAAGATCTGCGCTATTATAGTACTTGACCTCTGACTCAGTCTAACAAAATAATGAGTCTCACATACTACTCATGACACTCGCACACATACTTGAAATGACTGCCAAGAATTTGGAGAAGTTATGGTAAAATCATTTTTAATCAAAATTCTTTGGAATGATTCAATTTGGACAGGGAGGGGTAGCACAATTGGGAGGGGGGGGGGCATTAATGAAATCGATCAATTTCCAATTAAGTGCCCATGAACATTTCAACCTCTAAATGGACATGGACATATGATCGATCCTAAAGAGGTATTCGGCTCAAGTTATGCCATTGGCAGTGTTCTCCACCTGCCACTATTATTTTCAATATTTTGCAAAGTCATTTAAAATTAAAAAGTACATACAGTTAAGATTTTGGTCGTGACTTTGGTGCTGCTCTCCTTCTAGCTAGAAGTCATTTAAAAATTTGACAACATTGTGCATTGTACAGACCTAGAAAACATCCTTGCATGAAGTTGCTCCATGTTAGAGCTAGCTTTGTCGTAAAGGTCTGGGAAGCCCCATCTTCACATATATGATCGACACGAATTGGCAGATTGCCTGCATGGCCCGTCGTAGCTGGAATGATGGTCTTCGTGTATTGCCTTCCAAATAAAAATGATGTGCATCGATTTAAAATGATATGCCTTTTACGCACTTGTCTAGGTACTTTGAAAACATTCTTGCGAACTGGTCGAAACAAAACACACACTTAGAAATCGTGTTACGGAAGTAATAAATTTGAATGAAATTGTAAACACACCTAGAAAATAGTTTTATAAAGGTGCGAGTGGAATTTTGTGACACAGATACGATAACAAACAAAAAGGGCATCCCGGCCATTTTTGACGCCGGCGTTGGCAATTTTTGAAGGGCTTGACGGTACCGTCGGTTATTTCGAGCCCTGGGTAAAGACTGCAAACTTGGAAGTTGTCGAGTGATCGATAGCAAGAACCATACCCGTGCTAGAGTATTCAAAGCTATGTAAAGTTACCCATATGAGGGAAACGGCGATCACACTCATGATTCATGACTATTTTTCAATCAAATACTTAACTTCTGGGAAGACAGAAAGTATTTAATTCTCTTTGCAAACGTTTCCAAAAATTGACCAGGCGGCCAAGGTTTTTGTGGAGAACACTGCAAAATGTCTCCAAGATTTCAAAAAAGAACACTTGTTGGATTTCTGAGTTGCATTTGAGCATTCATTATATGTATAAACTTATGTTATAAGAGACTAGGTATGAAAAGAAAGATATTTTGAAAATAAGTTTTTTGGGGGATAATAGTAAGGGATGTTTCTCAATAAACTTGCAAAAATAGGTACAGCTCAGTTAAATATGGACGTATGTTTGATTCAAGAATTCTGGTCCGTTACCAATGGCTTAGCTGAAAGGGAAGGGGCGGGAGGGAGAATTGCCTCCCACAAAGCCTCCAAAGTCTCTTTCTGAGAACTTTGCCACCTTAAAGAAACCATGAGGCTCATGGTCTTTGGTGGTCGTAGAAATCAATGTGGTTCATGACTCCTTGCATACAAATTCAAAACCTAACCGATTTATGCAGTCCAAACACTCAACATTTTTCGGTGCTCTTTGCGACCACCCAGTATAAATGGGTGTCTCATTGTTACAGATTCTAAGACAACACGAGTAGTATTATCTCTGTCTGAGAACATGAAGAAATACTCTTGGAAATCTCCCTCCTTTCTGACACTGAAACAGTAATAAAAAACTTATTTTGAAGGTTCATTGAGCCTAAAGTATATAGCATCATTATGCAACTAAGCGCAGATATTGCTTCAAAAAAGATGAGGAGTCTCCCTTTAAACCCTTCCTCAATAGAGCACTTTAAAAGCAAAACTGTTATGTAAGAATAATGATATGTTGCAATTTTTTTATCTGTGCCTCTGCACAAGAAATGTCTAGCTACGCAAGTGTCCATGACTGGAGTGTATATTCTCAGATCCGTGGCATCGGTGTGGGGAGAGGGGAGATTTGAAAATGCCTACATGCAAAACGCTTTTGGAAATGTACATGCAAAGTGGTGGCATTTGCATGGAAATTTGACTCACGCGATTGGTCAGATATGATTGGATGATACTGTAGACTATTTCCGTTTTTGTATATTAGCCAAAGTAAAAAATGTGTTTTACAAAAAGCAAATACATATATAAAGAAAAATAATGCTATTTCCCTTTTTTCCTCAGTGATAAGTTTTAAAGTTGGTAATCACAGTGGCATACCTAGGATAATTTATCATCACCGGGGTTGACATCCTAGAGAGGGTTTTTAGGGGAGGGGTATCCTCTCCAAGTGGGTTTTGTTCATATGAGGTGGAGTAGATTCAAAATGGTACGATCTTCTGCAGACTTTGAAATGGATACGTTTTTCGAAATTTCCATCATATAAAGATTTTCAGTTGTGGTATTCCACACCCTAATACTGGTACAAGTGAAGCGAACAGCTTCAAGATTACTACTCTGCTGGGTGGACAAGATATAATTGAGGTATAGAAAAGGAATGACCCACCCGCCCGTCTCAGGGCCCTCGGTGATTGAGCAGGGTTGCAATTAGCATGTTTTCAATTGCATTTGGTGTGCTCTGGTTAGATCACAAATATCACAATGTGATCATTGTTTAACAAAGCCCGACCTGGACTATCAGCCCGTCGACTGTGGACTATGAAGTTCACCGTTTACGATCGCTGGTTTCGGCCATTTTGATGTTTTTTTTTCTTTTCTTTTTTGTATTATTGTTATGCCAATATGTACTAAACAGTACCTTTCATTTTAAAGAATGCATATATCTTCCTTCTGAGTGTTCATATCCTTGACGAATGCAAGCTAAGAATAGACAACTGTTTGGTTAAAATTACCTGTTTCTGAATTTTAAATTGGCTGTTAATTAAAACAATGTAACTGTTTTCATGAATGTTTATAGCAAGCTCTCAAGATTTAGAGTCAGCTTTTTGTATCATAGCAATCCTTTTTTCTTTAATGAACAACTCTCGATTATGTTATTATAAATTTGCCTCTTGGTATTATTAATAGCATCATTATTCTTTTGCGATTATGTACCAAGCAATACTAATGTAAAATGTATATACCTACCGATTGAGAAATGAATCGAGGAAAAAAAATATTAAAATATTGTAATTATATCAGTGGCGACAATTTTGCTTGATTGACCTATATTCCAACAAAAATGGTTTGAAAATAAAATTTGTTTTGATTTATTTGACACAAAATATGGCGAAATATAGAGCAATTGTCACAAATATAATTTTAAGGATTAGTTTCCCTATTTTTATAATATATTGAAATTTTGACATTAGCGGCCATTGTGCTTTTTCTTGGTTGACTTAATTGAAAAGAAATATTTTGAAAAAATAAGCTTGCATTATTTGTGATAAAATCTGACCAGATATCAAGTGTAACTGTTGCAAAATTATTTTTAATGATTATTTCCCATATTAATTTTTACACGTTATTGATCGTTCTATTGGCGGCCATTTTGTTGTTTCCGCCATCTTTGTTAGAATGGGGTCCTGCATAAAATTTCAAAAATCATGCTTTTAATTTAATGTACAATCTTCAATAAAGATAATCATGGGGTTTTCAATTGAAATATTTTTTTAATGATTATTTTTGGGGGATTTTTTTTGCATTTTATTAATTATTGTCTTATTTTTGTGGGGAATTTTTGCTGTGTTGTTTTACTTCTGTTCTTTTCCCCGTATTGGCTGGCAAGTACTCTTGTGCCAAGGATTGTCAGTTTTTTTCAGTTCAACCTTAATTTTAAAACACTAATGCCGATCATTTTGATTGAGGATTTTGAAAATCTGCAATGTTTTTGCACAATTTTGGGAAATATTCCATTCAGTTTGGCGGCCATTTTGTATTCCGCCATCTTTTGCAACCTTAATCTCACGAAAACAGTCTCAAACATTTTTTGCATATTTTTTTTAATAAAATATGAACGAATTTTAAGATTCGTTGTCGCAAAAATATTTTTTAGGAACGAGATACTCAACAAAACAGATCTACAAGGGCGGCCATTTTGAAATCCTAGATTGCCACCATACCGGGTGCAATTTCCGGTGGCCCCTGGACTAAAAATGTTTATATTGTGGTATTCTAGCCATGTGCCAAGTTTCATGCTTTTAAGGGAAACTGCACAATTGATCACCTAAGCCGCGTGACTGTACGACGGTGTCACAGAGAGTTTGGAACACTATAAGTATAGGGTTCAGCGGACCTTAATATCGTCACACCTCACTGAACCCAATAAAGTTAGTGTTCCCACCTCTCTGTGACACCGTCACCTTCTATGAGGGTTTGGTTTGCTTTGACTGAGGATAGATGGCAGTATAAACCTTCGATTAACTAACAAGCTAAGCGTCACAAAGAAGCATACATACACATGCATATATTCGCCGAAATGAACTGAGGCCAGCTGGATTGAGCTTGGTTTGCAGCTTTGATACCAACTGGTTTTGGAAACGTAGTCCATAAGACAAACAGTCCCAGTTACACACAATTGAATGCAATTATACCTTATTTAAATCAATTGCAAGTCTAATTAGACCTAGTTGAATCCCAATTGAACCCATTTTGATTGCGCAGTTAAACATGGTAATGAATCCTAGTTGAATCCAGCTGCGTTTCCCAACTGAGTTCAACTTGAATTTATCCTCGGTTACAATAACAGCAAAACCAAGATATTCATCCTGCTTTGGAATTCTCTTAGTCCCAGTACGAATTTTTTACAGTCAACAACATTTTGTGCATGTACCAATGCAACAATTGCGTCATCGACAGACTTATTCGGGTGTGAGCTTGGTTTTTTGGCAAGATTTTGTACATCAACAAAGCTAGTAAAATTCCAGCTGTAATTTATAACTCGTTTGCCTTTCATCTGGGGATGTGGTCAACACTAACTTTTACAAAATTTTAATGGGAGAGGTATACAACCGTCCCTACCTTCAACTGGTGCGCCTTCCCTTCTCTTTTACGCCGGCAGGCTAGGTATACATACACATGGTATATTTTGCATTTAGTATCCATTATTAACAATTATGCTTTCGAAAAGTAAACATTGTTCTCTATAGCTTTATCTTTGGAATGCTAGAAAAATTCAGTCCTTACTTGTCGTTGTACCACCCACTGTCTGTTCAGTTCACGAAGTTTACGTAGCTTCACCTCTGATGATCTCAGATTATCTTTGCCCTCGATCAAACCCATAGGGGTCCCTCTTTCCTAGAGTTAATATTTATATACCAAATATGAAAAGTAATCATCATCGCTGTCCATATTTTTTCAAGGTTCTCAGTTTTTGACGTCTGATGACCTCAAATGACCTTTGGCTTCCACTGAAAACTGCAAAGCTCTTCCTCTTAATGTGATAAAATTCTATCCCAATTTCAAAAATGTTCATCAATGTTATCCTGAGACATTGTGTTTACGAGCAGTTTTAAGAAGTTTGTATTTTAACCTCCAGTGATATCAGATATCTTTTGAACTTTACCCGTTACCTACAGGTTGCCTCGATTATTGGGTAAATCCGGCCCTGACTATGTTGGCATATGAAAGTACACAGTCTTTTGAGCTTGTGAAAGGGTTATCTTGTATTATTCTTTGCATGCACAGCTGTAATAAATTAAAAGATGAACCCGATTGTTTTGGTAGAGATTCAAAGTGAAACAATCAATGTTCATCTTTTAATTTATTATTAAGGCAGGGATGGTTAAATGATACGTTGTTTTCGTTGCTTAACAGAAGATGTTACATCCAAAGACTGCAAATCCCCCACTACTGTTGTATCATCTACCTGGAAGAAATTGGAAAACCTTTCTATTTTGATGAGATTTTAAAAGAGATATATAGACTAAGTGAAGGATCGAAGTAAGAATGGGAACAATAAATTTCCGACCGAATTGAATTGGCCCTTGTAAATGGCAATCCTCTGGCTTTTCATAACTCAAAGACATATCTCTTTAAATACTTGTCAAGCGATTGATGGTATTGCATTCACCTCAACTTGTTTAGTGAAACGATGTAAATTAAATGTAAACTTGATGCTAAACATACGTTAAGAGAATATGTAGGGGGATAGAATATAGGTTTTAGGCGAAGGATAATCTTACTCTTGTAGTTTAGTACCCCATGAGAGTTAACCTAAATAGTTTACTGAAGAAGAACAACTGGGAATTGATAGCATGTAATTGGAGGCAAGAAAAAATCTTATGAACTGCTAGATTTAATCTTTTGTGTGTAGACACATTCCCTACATGTGCTATGTCTCCATTTGGCCATGCAGACATTTAGCTGGAGTTTGTCATCTTTAGTGGGGAAAAACCTGTTGGAATTGTTTTTTAATACTCGATTTAAGATTAAATAAGCTTTTTTTGGAAATTATGAAAGGTATGTTCACATTCTCTACGAGGAATTTCCTCCATAGCGTATCGTCCTTAGCACATCGCGATGCAGAAGCAATATTTCCCAGAGCGATTTTGCAAAATGTTGATTCGACCAAAATCAACATATTCCCAGTCGACTATTTGTATGTCAAGGAAAATGATGGCTCATTTGCCAACTCAGTTTAACATCTCTAAAGATAAAGTTTACGATTAGAGGCAATTGGAAGTCAAACGCATTCATTCGTCCAATTTCTTGTTTGTTCAAAGAAAATTTTATGTAACATTTAACTTTTAGGGTTATTTTAACAAATATTCTCTACAGATATTACCACCTTCTTTGCTACCATCTAAGACAGCAACATGGCGCCCGGTTGTTACAAAACACACCAAGCCACAGAGCAGTGTTATAAATGCGATATCTTACTAGAAACCAAATCCTTTCATAGTGTCCATAAGACAAGGAAAAAGTATCCCATCGAAAAGGCGTTGGCATGTTCATCTTCATTTTTATATACCTCGCCAATTGCTTGGAATGTAAGGGACAATACATCGGCAAGACCGAACAAACGTTGAGGGAAAGACGCAACCAGCATAGACGTGAAATTAGAGAAGGAAGAGGTCCTTTCGGAAAGCACTTCAAAAAGCACCAGAATTATGAATTAATTGCCATCGAGCAGGTAGCTTCAGTGAATCTGATTAGAAGTGAGGATGGTCTGGAAAAAGCAAAGAAAAAACTTACGAAGAAAGAAACATATAAGAGAGATTAATTAGGTCCTTGCACCATCAATGCACAAGGTTGCATGTAGAAAGAGGGTGAACCCCACTGGAAATGTATTCATTCACTTTTAAGTTAAAATGATACCGTCAGACTCGCTTTGTTTTTTTGATGTCAGACCAAGGAGCCATCTCACAGAAGGCTAAAGAATCATAATTTTTATCTTTCTTACGGGAAGTAGCATCGATTCTAAGGAACATTGCGGGAGGAAGACATTCCTCCTCAAATCTTTATAAATTTCGTTTCTTCAAAAAAGAGCAACAACGAAAGATACATTTTATACATTATTTAGCAAATATTGATCACCTTGATTTTGTCTCGTAGCAACACTAAGAGTAAACGTAATTCCTTTTGCATTGCAAAGTACTTTATGCGTGATTTGGTATCACTGAATCTCCGACTTGACAATTCCGCAACGTATTAGAATGCATCCTCTTTCTTAAGTCTTGTATTTTAATTTACAATGAAGTAGTCAGAAAATGTAAGGCTGTGACGGTTAAGACGAAGCGAATGAAGTTAATTAATGGAATCCACACAAGTGTGATTAAGTTGCATGGAGATACCAAGTCCTGTTCTATTCAAATTACAATGTCACTAACTACTACGTACACCCTTTTCAGCGTAAGTTTATTTCCGCATTTTCATGTATAGGTGTTACCCTACAATACCATTCAAGAAAGCACAAGACCATAAATTGGATGGAAAAGAAAGAGGAATCATGAGAGACTTTTCAAATATAATCTTGTTCCTGTTAAAATGGCAGAACAAATACCGTAACGATCAGTAATCGGGTGGGGCTAGACTTGGGGCAGGCACTTGTCCACTTTTGTCAAGAAGCCTTAGTGGGTAGGCTATATAAAACTATTTTACTTCCACTTACACCGGTCGCTTCTTCAGTTTACTTCTTTTACTGTTATAATAGGACATATTTCAATGAACTCCCCAACTTTTATAATTCCTCCAATTCAAATACAACCCTAAACTAAAATGTGTATCAATTAAAATAGAGACTTATCGAATTTTCTTCAACTAAGACCAAACAGTTTGGTCCCTCCGTCCTTCCGGCAACCTGTCGCCGTTGCCGGGGCTTCGGGTTGCGGTCTCATCTCTTCCTCGGGGCCTGCCCTCCTCCATCTGCCACAACTGTTAGCAAAAACTAAGAAAGAAGGACAGAAGAATAACACAGAAACAAAAAGAAAATATGAGGGTTATCCAGGGTGTTGCACGTCTCATCGCCAGCACGCACTTAAAAAAATAGAAATTATATCCCCTCATATCATTATTGATCTTGTACGTATGGGTTTAGAGTTGAAAGAAATTATCCAACTGTGTCCTCGCCAAGGCCAACAGTTCGTAACTTAGTCCGCAGTCTGCTACCTCACTATTAATGCCGCTTTGTGGCTTTCCTTACTGAGTCAGCCACTGTTGCCACCATAAATTTGGACGACTACCTCGTCTTCCAAAGTTTGACTGATCCCAGACTCTCTCATATTCACTTTATACTCCTCAATAATTGATCCACACAAATTTTTAGTATGTTAAAGACATCCACATTTTATGAATACTCGCATTTAGTGTCTTAATCATAACCAAATACAATTTACACGAGAAATCCTGTTTTAACTGCATGTCATAGTGCGCTATTCTCAGTTTTCTCTCTCTCTCTCTCTCTCTCTCTCTCTGTCTCTCTCTCTCTCTCTCTCTCTCTCTCTCTCTCTCTCTCTCTCTCTGCCCGGGATATAATATCTATTGGTTTGAATTACAGACTGCCTTTTTGAGTCTGCGCAATAGACCCCTTTCCAAATAACATTGCAAAGGATTATGGGTATGTGTCGTTTCTGGCAACGGAAAATGTCACTGGCTTAAACGCCCCTGTAAAAAAGTGTATCCCATAAAGGTTTGTACATGATATTGGGATAAGGGTCTATTTGCATGTTTTTGAGTGATATGTAAGGCGCACCAAGTACATCATCTTCTGTCTGCGCACTAACAAGTTTAACGAAGCACGCAAGTGTTCGAAAAAGTAGCTAGACTGCTTAGTAAGACCTTTATGCAAAATACACAAAACTCTAAAAACATTTGACCTTAGATCATTCCAAAGTTGGTACATATTGTTAGAAATTTAAATCCCTTTATTTGTGAATTTTCCTTGAAAAAATTGTTTCCTCTTTAACTTATTGCGTAACAGAGTTTCCTCCCCTGGGTTTAGTTTTGACAGAGCCTAAATAAAATTGTCTGATCCATTCAGAAAAGTTTTGACACAGAACTCTGCTCATAATATACATTTGACCTTAAACCAAGTGACCTTTGAGCTCGGGTCCCATCGGGACCACATAGTTTGGCAGTACTTTCAATTTTCATTGGCCTTTTCTTGTAAAAAATTCCATGTCGATTCAATGCTTCCCCTTGAAGTTAAAGCGAAAGCCAAATTTTATTTCAAATTTTGAACTTTTCCCCTGACTTTTGACCTGCAGGTTTTCGAGGGTCTGTGAGACCCAATTTTACACCCTGGGGTTCCTGTTTGACAAACTCGGCTCGGCGTTTTGAAGGGATTTCAACCCAGAATTGAGCTTAAAATATACATTTGACATTTAAACGTTGGATGTTTGACCTCGATTTCCATGGCAACTATGTTTGGAAGAACATGACACTCCCATGGCACAAGTAAAAATTCTCTGTCAATTCAATTTACCCTCGAAGAAATAGCTAAAAATTAATTGAAAAAATTGAACTTTAACCTGTTACATTTTCTTTCGAGGTTCTGCGAGGCCTTTCCCACCCAAGGGTACCTCTTCATCAAGTTTGAAGAAAAACGGCGCAGCCGTCTAGGAAGAGGCTTTGACACAAATGTGATTTTAAAAATATACATTTGAGATTCAATCATGTTGCCTTTGGCCTCAATTTCCGTGGGAATCACATTTTTTGGTAATACAAGATGTCTGTATCATAGGTTACACGTTCATGTCAGTGCAATGTTGCCTCTTGGCATAACAACCCAAAAAGATTTTCAAAAATTGAGCTTTAACTTCTGACCTTTCCTTCAGTACTTTGCAAAGTATAAGGGTTCTTCCAGAGGTAGCCACCCACCAATTGAACACACATCTATAGGGATAGGTCGTGACCCCTTCCTCGGTTATGGACATCGCTCACCCTGGAGAACGCCACCATTAGTTGCGAGACTGGTTTAGGGAAAATTAAACATTATCTTGCAAACTTTTCGATAGCAACTGGCATTGCCGCAAACAGCTCAACTACCTAAGTAGCTACAGTATTGTAATCCTCCTTATGGAGAAATGGAACAAAATCGGACAGTTATTCATGTATATTGCCAAAATGTGATAAAATTACCTTGTGTCATACTTTGCAAGGAGATGATACTTGAATGTTAAAGGCTATATGACTACTCTTCTGTACAGAGTCACATAAGGAGTTCCAGAAATGCACACTGTAAGTTTTACCTGTAGCAAGGAAAAGCCTAGTGTATGTGCGGAGAAAGTGTTCCTCAAATCTAGCAGAGTGCGTCGGGGAGAAAGAAAGTAAAAATAGCAGGGAGAATACATTTCGTATATTTGCTTACAAAGAATCCCCGCCTCTGGGACAATCGCACTCGATGGAGTGCATAGAAGAATTCATCCAAAACAGTACACGACAGTTCAGAAGTATATAAAATAGGGGTGTGCAACCTTTTCGAACACCGAGGCCAAATTATGTTGCTAAGCCAATCTGGAGGGCCGTAGTGGAACAGAGAAGTGTATATGAGGGTGGCGTCTCACCCTTGCCCCTTCCCCACCCTCCCCCGTCAGAGTGACAAATGTGCCCATCTAGCCAGACTCATGCTCTCGAATAATATTGTAGGAATGGGTCCACTAATTGTTGGCGAAACTTGCCCCCGTGTGGTTACATGTCTATTCTGAAATAACAAAAATGGTTATTTAGATTTACAATGCGTATTCTATCGAGAATATCCACTTCAAATTCAAGGAGGTGATCATTTTTTACATGATATCCTGTACTTAAGTCAATTTTAAGTGCGGTCAAATAACAAGACGTACGAGGGCCGAAAATGGGGCATATCGAAATTGTTTCGCAGGCGGCACAGAAGGAGGCCGAGGGCCGCAGGTTGCTCACCCCTGATATAGAACAAAGAGAAAATTATTAGGAAGGAACTGTTTTTTAGGAAACCCATGAAGCTATTGACTTTCTCGCAATCTTGCAAATTTAGATACTTTCTTTGTAATTCCACTCGAGATAACTTTTAAATTAGGACTCTGCAAAATTTGATACGCCGAATGCATTAGATTGTCGTGGCCTACAGAGTAATTGCATAACCAGGAGAAACTTCCTTTGTACTTGCGAATACTAATACCTCAGTTAAAGCTCACTTTTCGATGATTTTCTTGCTGTAAGCCAAGCATACACTTTTTAAACTCTACAGAAATGGTTGCCTCAGCTTTCGACATCAGTTTCTTGAACAGAAACGATTTTATTATCAGCAAACAAGACAAAATTTAAAATTATAGACTTAAGCATATCGATAGTGCTTACAAGACAGAGGGTAACATAAGTCGTATCTTATCGGTGATGTGACCGGGTGGATAAATGCATTGGCATTCGAAACAATGAAGCTTAGCAACAGGGAGGTGTGGGGCTCGATTCCAGGCCGGGTCAAAGCAAGCTGGGTCCTAAAGCAGTACTTGTGCCACCCTTTTATTGATTTACGTTATTTTTACCCCATTTAGGAGCTGGTTTTCTCGTCGAAGGTGAATATAATGGATAGTATAAGATGGGCTAATCGCCTTAGCGTAGGTTTGGTACAGTGATCTTGGGGTGTACCTCAAAACAGAGAGAAAACATTCAGAGAAGAAGATAACGAAAGAGTTCCAACTTGATTTGAACTTATTCTATGATTGAGTTCCAAAGAAATATGTTAATCAACGGCCGGCGTATGTACAAATTAAGTGAACCTGGGAGCTACATGCTCCTTGACACAGTACGCTATACTACATAATGTGTTATATGTACACTTCGACTTGCAAAACACTAGTGTGCAAGGCCTGTGGGCCTGGGCTTGGAAGCTTCGCTGACCTCTTCGCTATGTAAGAAATCCCATGCAATCCTCAGATTGTTAAAACGTTGTGACGCATCCTTATAATAAATAATAATAAACGTGACGAAATTGTTTGACCAATTAGGAGGCAGTAAATTGGCTGTACGTATAAAATGAAGATGGGATGGGAGCTTTCCGGTGTAGTATGAGACGTGACAGCGAGCACGTACACGTGATGGGAAACCGAGAGAATGTAATCTACAAAATGGCATCCTTCTTGATGTGTGTGTACCTACAACAGTACATAAGAGAGCTATACCTACAATACTACATGAGAGAGAGGGAGAGGGAGAGGGAGTGGGAGAGGGAGAGGGAGAGGGAGAGGGAGAGGGAGAGGGAGAGGGAGAGGAAGAGGGAGAGGGAGAGGGAGAGGGAGAGGGAGAGGGAGAGAGAGAGAGAGAGAGAGAGAGAGAGAGAGAGAGAGAGA
>WURT03327711.1:0-24366 GCA_009936505.3 Holothuria glaberrima | reverse complement strand
TTAAAGAGGGTAGCTACAAATGCTTTTATAGTTTTGAAATTCTGATGCAGCAAAATCTAAAAAAAAGAAAGGAAAAGGAAAAATAAAGGAATGTTACTGCTCCCCTTTGTTTAAAACATTCTATGAAATTGTGGCTGTTTGTTAAGCCTGACAAAATATCCTTAAGATGTAATATGGTTCCTGTTTTTCATTCTCAAATTTACTTGTCATTTTTCTTTTTTTTTTTTTTCTTTTCGGCTTTCATTTTGATGAAATTGTCGAGTAGTAGAAAGGAAAGGTTTGAAAGAAACAACAGCCACAAGCATAGCACAAGGGGAACCATGACAGAATTAAAATGTTACAAAGAACACTGTAACGACTAGGTGAATTTTGAGCGTGAAAAACAAAAACAATCCTTGTGGTTGGAAACATTCATAAAGGGCATAGCTGAGAGCAAAGCTTTAAAATGCTGTGCTATTTCTCCTTAAGTCATAAGTTAGGGGGAGAAGGTCAAAGGGATTGAAGAGGACAGACAACAATTGTAATACAATCCAAAAACAAAATAATAGGAAAATGACACGCTGTAACAATTTTCGACTCTTTTAATTCTGACTGCCCGAAGTCACACGGAACATAATTGAAGCGGAGGGGAGGAAAAAAAAGACGAAAGAAAAGGGGAAAGTCACTCGAGGAGAATTTGAAACCAGATTTGATAGATACACTTGAGGGGTTGCTGACAGAACACCTGTTTCAAGTTTAGGAGCCTGTTCATGAGCTTTGATTGGAGGAGGCTCTCGTTTCTTCGGGTTTTGTTAAAAGGTGTTTTGATATGACACAAGCCATGGGTGCGAAGAAAGATTGAATGGAGAAAATGCTACACCCCTGTACGTGAGGATGACTACTGGCTTCCGTCAATCCCTGCTTTCTGCTGATTTTTACAAGTGTAAACGAACCCTTGCATCTTTCAATCTTTCAAATTTCTAAACAATTTTTAAAGTTTTCGTCAAAGATGTTTTTCTTTTAATGATTATATTTCTTTAATTTGAGAGGGTATATTCTCAGCCTCAGGCACTTTCAAGAAATTTGCTGCCATGAGATGTCTTCTTAGATTGTTTTATTGTATAGCAGCTGTCCTGCCATCCATTTTTGTCACGAAAAGCCCCTTTCACACTTTACGACACACTTTGCAATGCGATAAAAATGTAGCCAGGTGTTTTATACAACAACCAATTTATTCATCATCTCTCAGAAATATTGCAATGCCTGATTAATCATGTGATTGAACACAATAGCAAAAATCTCCTAATTGGCCACAAAAAATGTTGTTCTGCAACAATTTGGGCTAAAACTGAATTTTTCTCAAGTTTTATTGCATTGCACAGCATTGGGACAACACCATATCACATCTTATACTGTGCTAAGTGTTAAAGGGTCGTAGCAGAAGACTTGTTTCCAACTTTTATGGTATTGTTTCATTAGTCGCACTTAGTGTGAAAGGGTCATTACCATTCCTGTAATAGCTAGCCCAGTAACTTTCACTACCCCAACCCATTCTCTGTTCCAACATCTAATTGTTCTGACATCTCTGTATTCAGGCAAGTCTACACTGAGATTAGTGTTGGGTTATGGTAATGTTAGGATGAGAGTGGTAGGGTTACATTTGTCATATCATAGAGATGTTGGAACATAGAGGTGTAAACCTTATTTACATACTCATGCTGTGGCCAAGTGGATTATGGCAGTAACATTTGCGGTAATGAAGCTTAAAGGGGGCATATTCTCATCCCAGACAGATTCAATTCTCCCAGCTAAGTTAGTTCTAGCTCCACCCATAACTGTCTTTACATTCTCCTTTGTGCAGACACAAACATAGTTAATGCTTAAGGCCATATCCTGGTGAATATACAAGGCCCTAATGTGTAATCAAAATACTCTCTGTGCATGCTGTGTAATATGAGCTGCTCTGCATCTTTTGAATTTTTTTTAACTCCGATGTCAATCAATGAGTAGTTACCAACTGACACTTCTGCTTACCCCCAAGTAAAAATCATACTTGTGGTGAAGCAAATCCCTCTATAAGTTAAGTTATTGCAACAATGAGGTTCAGAATTTTTGGTCCCTGCCCATGTCAGTAAGGGGCTGGGCTTTTCATCCAAGAGCAAACTGTGATATTCCCACATTAACTGACTTTTCAGAAGAAACCAATTCTGGACACTGTTTCATAAAAGATTAAGTCTGATCTCAATGGGACTAATTGCATTCATGATCAAACTTAAGATTGATCATAACTCTTTATGAAACAGGGCCCTAATCTTAATTGTTGAGTTGGTCATCAGCCACCATGTATGGAATGTACTTTTCAAGTGGTAGGGTTCCTCTACCCTTTTTTTATGTAGAGTAGAAAAGTAACTGTCCTTCAAGGCCTGAATTATGAAACATAGTGAGTTGTAATACTGGTGACATTTCACATATGAATAGAAGTTATGCACTGATGTCACATGAGGAAATTTTGGTGGCAAAACAGTGAAGCACACTACATCCACAAAACTGACTTTGCACGTGCATGTAGTTAGACTTATGCACATATTCCACAGGAACACAATCAGCTGTCTGTGTTAGATGGTGAAATTGAGTTGCAATAAAATGTCTTGTCTCCATTGGAGGGCACACTTTCTGTTCTGTGACATTATATGCATAAGGTCTATTTTGGATTGCTTAACATGTTTCAAATTTTTTATTCTTTGCCCAAGGCAGGCAAGGAATCTATGCGATGGCGACGTTGTGTGTGTATGTATGTATGTGCATGTGTGTATATATGTATGTGATACTTTGCTTGTTTACACAATATCTCAAGAATAGTAACACTGAGGGATCTCATACTTGGCATGTAGATTGCCCATATTGAGTAGATGATCCCTATTGTTTTTGATGGAGGTCATCTGGGGTCGCTTTCAACCTTGTTTACACAATATCTCAAGGTAGGAAGCTTGGATAGATTTCATACGTAGTATGTGGATGCATTGTGGTGAGAAGAAGAACCCCATTGTTTTTGGTGAAGATCAAAGGTCATCTGGGGTTATCGGGGTCAAACTCTGAAAACCTTGTTTACACAATATCTCAAGGTAGGAAGGTTGGATAGACCTTATACTTAGTATGTGGCTGCATCATGGTCAGCAGAAAAGGACCCTATTGTTTTTGGTGGAGGTCAAAGGTCATCTGGGGTCACATGCAGGGGGTCAAAATCCGAAAACCTTGTTTACACAATATCTGAAGGTAGGAAGCATGGATAGATTTCATACTTGGTATGTGGATGCATGTTTTTTGTGGAGGTCAAAGGTCATCTTGGGTCACAGGGGTCAAAGTCTTAAAATCTTGTTTACACAATATCTCAAGGTAGGAAGCTTGGATAGATTTCATACTTTGTGAATGTGTTATGGTGAGAAACAGAACCCTATTGTTTTTGGTAGAGGTCAAAGGTCATCTTGGGTCACCGGGAGTCAAAAGGGGTTATCACCTTGTAAACACTTCATCTCAGGCAGGACAATTACTGTGATGAGTCTTATCCTTAGTATGTGGAGGGCCCATATTGAGTAAATGGTGCTCATCATTTTTGGTGGAGGTCAAAGGTTGTTTGGGGTCATCGGAGATCAAAAGGTAGAATTTCTTTGTGCAGGTAAAGTGTTTAAGTCACATGCACTGGTACATGTTATTTTTTTTTCTAATTCGAACACTCACAGTAATAGACTTAAATTTAATCGGCAAGGAATCACTATTAGCCTTTTGGCTTTCTGGTTCAGTATTTTTACTGGTTAAACATCAAGATTAATTAAAAAAAATGTAAGGCTAGTCTCCTCAATCGTCGTGTAGATTAGTTTCTTACCGCTCTTCTGTTTTCATCCGTAACAATGGACTGGTCGAGGGCTTCTGTTGAGCAACTTTCTACATAAAGCTTACACTATCAGGACCCTCCATACTTTTTACTTTGTGACAAAAGGGGGCTTCGTGTGGGTGCATTATCGCAAATTGTTTGGTTGGTGTTAATGAAAACAGTCTCAACATTTCTTGTAACAGCCCAGCGTAGTTTCAGTTTAATCATGTTTGTGTAAGCCTGTGAGAACAATCTGTATAACGATGGGGTCTAACGTAGGGGAAAATAATGTTTTCAGTTCATATGATTTTAACTTACTGACAACTCACGTTTCAGCCTTTTGATGTAACCGCTTGCATTTCCTTTTGTAACTATACAAATGACAAAAGTGGCTTACGCTTGAAAACCTCTGTAAAGGTGTTTTTCTAGCATTTAATGACCTTTTAATTGGAGGGCATGGTGCTGCTTACCTTGAATCACAAATTTGACTCTTGTGGTAGTTACAAAATTAGTTTCAGAACAGAACACGGAGGGTTTGGGATCTTTTGTGGAATGGAGGGTTAAATTATTGGCAAGCGGTCTTAACCGTAAAGATGTTATTGTAAAACTGTTATTTTGATTTATTAACAGTGAGCATTATTACTGTTAGTGCCGTGCTAATACCCGCCTTCTGTGTATTGTTGAAGGCCTGTAATCAAACTCCTTAACCATATGTCACTGTTGATGTCTGACATCATAGGTGAATAGTACAACATGACGTATCTGTTTGTATGATAGTTTCCCAGTGGCTTGTGGTCTAAAGAAAATGGAGTTTGCACTTTACCTGTCTAGCAAAACTTTACGAATAAAAAACAAACAAAACAGCCAAAATTATTCAAAGTAATTGAAACTTAAGGAAGAGTGCAGTCCCTCATCTGGGTTAGTGGTACCAGTTATGCTCTCATCAATCATGCCAGAATGTTGTGGTTTCAGAATTTTTAAATTCCAGCAGACTTTTTGTTTGGTTATTGTCATAATACATTATGTTGATTGTCTAAAACATGGAAGATACGTGAGGGAAATAAGAGGAAATTTGTAAGATTTTACTAGTGTTTCTTAGTTATTCTGGGATTAATTGTGTATTACTTTGAAAACTCTGAAAAGATATTTTAAGAGTAGAGTACTTGTGTATGAACATACAGAAATGAAATCCAGGTATCTGGAGTATAAACATGAATCCGTATTGATACAACATGTTTGCTTAATGTACACTCTTCCTTTGTATTATAAATTATAAAAGCCCTCTCCCTCACATGGTTGTTCCCTCATTATGAGACATTTGTGGGTAAATGTGGCCCGCCCTTCCCTTACCACCCCTTCAGTCCCACTCTGGCAATGCAACAGTGACACTGTTGAAGAATGGGTGGCTATCAATGCCCTTTTCCCCTTCTCCTCTTCCTCCCTTCTTTCAAAAATCATGGAAATATGTTCACCACTTTCATTGTTTTGAGAGAGGGGTCTATGTAGCCCATGTTGGCTCCCTCCTGCAGCAGATAATTGCTCTGTTTCCTTAACATATACTTTAAAGCCATACACTCGTCATCCCAACGTCTATTTTTAGTGTGGGGGTATCAGAATTCTCAGTTGGTGACTGCTGTTTGATTGACAGCAAAGTTTGAAAATTTAAAAGATGCTTAGTAGCTCACATTCCACATAATGCAGTGAGAGTTCTTGGATTACACATTACAGCCTTGGAGCCTTGAAGTAATAAAATAGGTTTTTGCCTGCACAAGGAGGAGTTTTATACATTTATGGGAGAAGATACAAGTTGCATAGTTAGGAGAATTGAAACTGTCTGGGATGACGAGATTTGCCCTTTAAAGAATGTATGATGGAATCTAAAGCATCTGTGTATTGGATGGTACAGATCCTTGGGTATACTGCTTCCTGGTACCTATGGCAGAATGCTGGAATGTGTCATAAAACTTATTTCTCCAACAGTTGGCCACAAACCAAATCCACACCCCCTCCATGTACCCCTTCCTCTTAAGGTTCAAATGAGCATCAGCTGTAGGTTAACTTCTTTTTACAGAGACATGCTCACCCCTAGACATGTCAAATTAGCATTGTTCTCATGCTAAGGGAGCTATCCAAAGGATATTTACTAAATTTAAGTTTATTTTATATTTTTCAGAAAAAGTGAGGCATATCCAGGAGAAGCTGGAAGAATTCATAGCAGCTTTGCAAAAAGAGAAAGTCTGATACAGCTGAGGAGTAGTGCAATCGGAAGAGAAGAATCTATCACATGAAGGGAAGAGGAAGGGAGGAAGGAATGGACAACTAAATGTCTAACAGGTTTTCTGTCAAAGTGTGAATTGTAGGATTTACCATAGAACCAGGGGGGTTGAAGCTTACCCTGCTATACTAGAAAAAGTTACGAGCTTTTCATAATCCTTTGAAATGGAAAGGGTTCTGAATAAAAAACTGATGAGTAGAATAAAAAAAAATTAAATTTACTGGCTGTATTCTGTGGTGAAGCTTTAACATTGAAAATAGTGTGCATAAATTATGGAGAAATGCTTTTTAGACATTTGGCCCTTGCCTCCTTCTTCTTAGAGTTGATTATAATGTATCCTTTAAGACCATAAGGCATATTTGTGTCTGGTGCCTGCTAATGCCTGTTGTTGAACTCTTGAAATAGTACAGTTTGCATGGGGTGTTGTAGGATTAGGGAGGGGGTTGGGGAAAGGGTAGGAAGTGGATTGGCAGTGAGGGCCGCAGACTGACCAATGAACATGTTTGGCAAGTTGAACTGAAATAACATAGACCAACAGCCAATTTGCTCATTTTGGCTGTGCCCTTTTTCAAACTTATTTCGAGCCCTGCTATTTCCTAATATGTTACTGCTGGAATAATGAATAATGTCTGTAAAATATCTTTCATTTTGACAAGTTTCATCTTTTTCTGAGAGTTTGTTTTGGGTACAATGACAACATTTTAAGTCAAAAAATAAAGTATTATATTTGCAGCTTTAGTCAGAAAAAAGGAGTACGCTTTATAAATACCATCCCATAAAATAATTACTTGCAATCTTAAAACAGTAATAAACATTAGTTTGCTTAGTGCTATTGTCACATATGTTCAAGCTTAACAATACACAGACACTATCTTATTTGCCAAGAATTACCTCCCAAAAAGAATCCAGACAGGTTTCCTAGTAGCTGCCAGTTTTAATTTTACCTACTAAAAGCCATCTGTAATATCATTTTAACAAAACACTTGTCAGTGTTCAGTTTTTGTTGTTTTCTAATTTTTTGCTTTTAACTGCTTTTGCAACTTTAATAACCTTTTCTCCCTTGGTATTCCCTCTCCCATGGACTGGTCACTTATAATTTTCACTGTGGAGACCATCTCCCAGAATGCAACAAGCCATCTTCCAAAATTGATTCTGTAAGGTGCAATTCTCTAAAGAGAGATGTGGATGATTAAACAGGCTTTGGAATAAATTGATTGAGATTTGTGGAGGCCTCCATGTCTGGACAGCGTGTCCCTAGTCTGTCTTTAGTATCTTATGGCAGACTGTAAACATTCTTTCCATTTCAACTGCTGGGATTCATCTGTACAGAGTTCTGTGAAATATCCCTCCTTTGGTAACAGATAAATTTGTTCCTAGAATTGCATCTGGACCCACGGATAAATTTAAACAAGCTTAAGTTTAGCAGAAAATTTCACAAGTTAGTTGTATAAATATCAGCATTTGTTTGGCTAGTGGGGTTTTTTTTTGATATGCATTGTAACAAGTTATGAATTTTAAATTAAAAGCATCGAGGCACTGGGTTGGAGTCAGTGAGGTGACTTACCCCCTCCTCTATCACCTGTGGTTCCCAGTCATGCTTACCCATTCGTGTAGTGAGTTAGAGGGGACAGGTGGAGTGGTCTATTCCCCGTAGCACACTTTTGGGCTACTCTAGTGAAAAACCATAATCGCTATTGGGAGGGGGGATTAAAGGCTCAAGTACTTTCCCTGGCAGCACAGTCTGTCTCGCTCCTCATCACCTCCAATTTACCTTTGTAATATCCCAACTTGATGGAAATACCATTGCTGTCAACTCCTCTGTTTTCCCCTGTTCATAAATGGAATGTTATACTGTCATACAGGAAACACCAGGGGTGAAAGAGGTATGTTTCAGAGTTTAGGAATATTGCTCAGTGAATTGTGTATCATCCCATGTCTATTTAGTTTAGAGGAAATATATTTGCAAATCAATTTTCACAACTTTTCCTTAGAAAATGAGAGGGGTAGATTTGAAAGAAGGATTAGCTGTTGTATAAATACAGACTTAAGTTTGTTTTAAGTCATCCTTGACATTGATGACATTCTTGGCAAATAAATTAACCCATTTGTTTCTGTGAAACCTTCAAAACATCTGTTTTCATGAAGAAAGCTCTACCTATGGTCCCATCAAAGCAGCTTTTAGGATATTTTTTCAGAAAAATCAATAATTTAGGCCTATTTGCATAATTGAGTATGTGTTGTATCACCACAACTGAACTTGCATATTATGACTCAAAACCTTAACATTTTATAATTTGAATGTCAAATGGTGGCTGTTGACTATGACCTTGCAGACAGAATTATGTGAGGAATGTTAAATAAGGAGGAAATTTACAATTGAAAATGATCATTCTACCATTAAAGTGAAAAATTGAAGCTCTAGTGTAAACGTTTTTGGAAACAGATACAGCTCCAAGTTGTTATGAATACATTGCTGTTTTTCTACTGAAAAATATTTTCTATTAGATGATTGATGAAGGTTTGCTAAAAAGGAAAAACTAGCAGAACTATGGATGGGTGTCTCTTCATTCCACAGTTAAAATATAAGAGTCCCTGGTGACACGTAATGTCTATTGCTGCTAAACATCTATTTCTATGAGGTACCCTTAAGCTTTGAAATTCCCTGTCTGGGAAAAAATCAAACAGTCGAACATTTTAGCTGTCTGTGAGTATTAGGTTTTGAAAGGCAACATCCAGTGGGGAGGGGGAGCACCTTTAGAGGTGGCTGTTTGAATGGCCCCCATCCAGCCCAACCCCACCCTCTTTTTGCAAAAACACTTTTGTAAGTTTTCAATGCTTATAGAAGGTTTGCACTGTGATCTCATCTGTTTGAGTCAATTTATTCAGCAGCTTTCTCCACTTACCCCCACCCCCCCCCAGCTTGATTTGTGCTAAATTGGAACTGTAAGTCTTGTTTCCTGACAAATTACCTCTTTGAGGAAATGGAAATCTATAAATTCTATCCTTAATGCGCACTGATTCCAGATGTGGATTCTTTCATTCCAATAGAATTTATTTTATTGTGATTGTCATGGTGTGGGATGACCTTTGTAGCTCCTATAAGTATCTGTTCTGGCTCCTCTCACCTGTTTCAAAATTATTTTCATGAAATTCACAGTAGGCAACTTCATTGATACAGTGGTAAAGACAATAGGGGAACTGTAAATTACATTTTGGAAGAGATCAGATCCTCCGTGGTCAAAGGCACAGGCAACAGGTGGACTGGATGATAAGAAGTGAAACCTGTGGCTGCACTCCCACTGTGGGGGCACAGTCAAATTGAACAAATATTTAATAACTTGTCAAACAGAATTATGACTTTTTTAGCATGAAAGCTGTTTGGTCAGTTGTAAAATTGTGCCTCAGTGGACTTTATACTTTAAACTTTCACATGGTTTCATTGCTTGGGGTTGTGTGGCTGTGAGGCCTGATGATTGCTATCCAAGAAAAGTTTCAGAAGCAAAAAGAATCATTTTATCTAACCTGAGAAATCTTTAATTCCCAAAACTTTTGTGCAAATTATCTCCAAATAACAAAAGGAGATTTTAGACACATGGGATAATAGGGCAGATTGAGAACAGGGTTGTTGCTATGATGGGCGGTCCTGTAAAGGGGATGGCTGATCTCTTGTAGGAGAGGCCAGTGATGGTGGTCATGGTCTATGGTACTCCTTTCTTACCAATGAGGGAGGGGGCTAGATCATTGGCATCACCATGGGGAGGGAGGTATGGGGGCTGCATTTTCCAGTTAAGATCTTGCTCCCCCTCCCCCCACTTTCCACCTCCCGTCCACTCCTGTGAAAAGGTATACAGTGTACAGGAGCAAGGTACACCCACAACCTTTGCCTTTCGCCAAATATCTGCTCCCCCACTCTCTACATTTGAAACCCTGGTGGTACCACTGGAAGAGGAAAGGGAACTTATCTTATCTGGTTACATCCTTTTATACCCTTAGCTTTGTCTTTTGGTTGGCCTAAGTATGGCATTTAAAAGGATGCAACAAATTCACAACCTTCTATGTCACCCATCAAAGTTTTATAATTATAATGTGATGCCCTCCCAGTCCCCTTCCCTCCCTTCTAATCATTCTTCTTCATCATTTCTTCTTGATCATTTGTGTCAAAGAAGATGAACGTGTCCCACTTTGATAGTATTTTGCAAACGACAACCGATAATTTTATGGAGCCATTCAATTCACTATTCTGTTTTGAAAATTAAATCAGTTTACATTGTATCACACGGCTGTGGAAACGGAAATCATTTCCAAACTTTAAGTGTAAACAGCTTTGTTTAGATGATGCTACAGTTTATCCAGGTGTGAACACCTGCTCTCCACATTTGAGAACAAATTCAAATTGTGTGTCTGATTATAGTCTTTCAGAACAATAGTAAGTATGTCAAACATTTTGATTATTATGTAGAATCCTTATGCTGTGAATAGAAGGACAAGAAATATAAACTTTTAGCAGATGTTATTTACCGAGACTTGCAGACTAATTTGTTGGAACACCAATTATATTAGCATAAAAATTTCTGCAATCTCATTATAAGGTGTTATGCTTGAATAACTTTGTTATAAATATTTTTTGCACTTACCTGCCAAAGAATTGTCCTCATTCAATGAAGTTTGATTTAAGATTTCATTGTTCGTGGTTTGTGATGTGGAAGAGTGGGTACGACAATTTCCAATAGGACAATAGTATACATAGAGGTGTAATGGAGCAGCTTTTAATTGTGTCGTTTGCATGTTTACTCGTATCCATTTCTGGGATGAGCCAAAAATAAATCTGTTCTTTGAAACAAGTACACTTCATAATAAAGCTCTCAGTGTGTGTTGAACATTGGGGAGCAAAGGGGAAATGGGCAGATTTCAAATAATGTTACCTTTGTAAGTATATTTAACCCCCACCCCCCACTCCACACAATTGCCACCCTCAATGCCTTCATTGTAATGCATCTCTTGTCAGTGAAGTTTTGTATCGTGTATTGTTGGGCAATGTTTAAGCAAGTACATTTTCAAAAATGTTATGAATTTCTATGTTATTACAAAAAGGAAAAATATTCATTTTGAACTGAGTTAGTTTGGAAAGGAAATCTTTCAGTTATATTTGTTTAATCTGGAATAATATTTTGTACCAAAATTATTTCATTTTATGTGTTATATAAATTCTGAACTGATATTCAATAACAAATCTCATTTTTGTCAGGGTTTGAAATTAATTGATGGTGAAGAGTAAGCCCTGCAGTGAGGGATTGCTGGAACTTGTAATGGGGAGATAAAGAAATATCAGAGGAGTAGATACACCCTCCCCTGTGCCCGACTTCCCCACAATCTCTTTACATAATTGGTTCATGAAAATGTTTTGCCCTGTATCCATAGAGCTTAATCTCACTTATTGAAATAATGCTTATAATTGAGAAATATGCTTTTGGAAGTTTCTTGGGAAAGATCAATTTTTTTTTCTTCTGTATGTTAATGGTTCATATTTGTGGATTTGCTGTTTAGCAAATTTTCGCCTTTGTCATTCCTTCAACCCTCACCCACCAATGTCATGGGTCACCCTTACCAGGGGTGGATCTAGGGTGTGGGGGATAGGATTATACCAGGGACATGCTGCTTGTTTTGTTCTGAGGACCTTTCAATCATAATCAAGACAATGAAAAGTTTTGCATTTTCATTAGCAATTTTCAGCATATTCATTAGCAACAAATCCTAAAACCCTCATGTGTGTGAAATGTAGGAACATTGGCCCGCCGAGCCAGGCCCTGGATCTAGGCCTGCCAGCATGTTAATGTAGTTAGACATCATATTATTGCAATGTATTTTGTCCTTGCACTCAACTTTGTAAGACTACTAAACCATAAATTTTGTAAATGACTGGTGCAGATATCTCCCTGTTAAAAAAATACAAATTTTTTTCAGTCACAACTCATTTCTATGAAATCATCTTCACATGCACTATCTCATGGAGTTGCCTCCCCTGTCACCACCACCATGGGGGTCTAGGACAAAGAGGTGCATCTATCCTGTAAAAGTTGACAATATGATGTAAATTATGGCATACAAGAGGGTGTGGTCAGTGTCCTGGGGATGAGACCTGATTTTAAGCTGCAGGGAAAATTTTGTTTTCAATTAAAATCGTCATGCATGTGGATCATTCCTGCCTCATCTTGCTTTCATCTTAGCTCGTCTCCTTTTCTGCCACCACTGGGTAAGAAACATCCTGTCTGTTGTTCTGGAGACAAGCCGGTGGTGACCCATATTCAATATGAAGTAGCTCAGGGGTCACCACTTTTAATTGGAACAGGATAACTAGTTAAAAAGTTCAACTTATTGGAGTGATTTAGAAATGATGGACAGAAGAATTGTTGCCACTAACCTTGAACTACATACGAAGAAAACAGTTTTGATTGAAATTGACAGAAGAAACCTGAGGATGTTAAATTTTAGGTAGTTATTCCAGAAATTCCAGCTTCTCTCTCAATTTTCTCTCTCTAATTTGAGTGGAAAAGCTGTTTTTGATAAAATACTCGTAGAAATGTGGTTTCTAAAGCAATATGGTGGATATCAAAGAAGCCTTGCTAAGTAATGAGGAAGCGGGTAGTGCATATGGCGGCATACCTACTTAGAGTAGAGGTCAGGGTGAGGGGCAGGGAGAAGTCAGCCAGCTGGCATGCCTACTTTTATAATAAAAGATGTTAGTTGCTGAGCCAACATGGAAGAATTGTTATACTTGAAGAAGTGGGGGATAATATGAAATAGTGTATCAAAGGGATGCCCTTTCACCTCCCACACTCCTCCCCCCCCCCCACTCCTCCCCCTCATTGGAAAACTTTACTTTTGCTGCCTGTATTTCTCACTTGATGGAGGCAATAATGAAAAGAAAGCATGCTAGACTTATAAATGTAAAATTTATCTGGAAAGAAATTTTGATGTAGAGCAGGGACTGATGGGGGGGGTGAGAGGGTAGTCTTTGAGGAATGCCTCTAATCAGTGGACTATGAGGAGGGGGCTCATATCATCTCGGAAGAGTTCTAAAAAATCCTCTCACCTGCAAATTCAGCATTGAAATGTTTGGTTACCTGTTATTTCTACAATTTTGGAATTAATGATTTTAAATTGCAGCTTTGCTTAACAAGGAATGAGATGGAGATGAGGCGAAAGAAGCACATTATCCTACCTCCTTTCAAACTTTTGGGGTATGGGGATTACAACTCACATACATAATGACATGTTTATATGGTAAAATTCTTTAACAAAGAAATATGCAGTTTGAAAAATTGAGGTAGCATTGTTGTGTGGCCGATTCTCGTGATGAAATATTAGATCACTTGAGTGGTGCCCCTCCTGATTTGTAGCCTACAAAGCGCCCCTGTGGCTGCCTCCCCCTTGGGCTACTTCCCCCTCCTATCGTAGTGATAAGTTGAATGAAAAAGGTTCACCCACTCCTTGGGCTACGTGTGGAGATTTGTGGAGATCAACTCATAATTATCTGATTATGGATGGATTGAAGGTCCTTCACACTCCCAGGGGAGGGGGAGGGATGGGTGATTTGGATGGCTACCCCTGTAAGGAGGGGGTTGGCAACTGTACTGAAAGTGTAATACAAGCCTGTATAAGGGGAAGGTTGTAAATGGAGATAGCCCTCATGGGGATCATGACACCCTGAGTGGGCTACTCAAGTGTTTTAACTTGAAACTGTATCAGCATTTTCAGTGTGGAGACTAATTTTGAGCCAGTGACTGCTTAAAAGGATAGGGGGCCGCTGAAATGTCCTTCTCTTTAAAAATTAAGATTATCATGTCATCGTGTAAATTTCGTGTGTGATATGATATAAAGTAATACTGTTTAAGATATCGTCTGATTCTCTATATGCATGTTAAACAATGATATATTGGTACATTAGAAAGAATGGTTTTGCTTATTTGGTCTTTATTTGCAAGCAGTGTCATAATAAAATGTCACCTCTGGAATACTTGAGCTGGGCATTCATATTCGTTTCTTCCTCTTACTGGCCGGTAATAAGGATGGGCTTATAGCAATCTGCTTAGATTTTTGTATGTTTTGGGCGTGAATCGGGGATATAGGCAAGAATACACACCCAACAGGGGTTCACCTTTCCATTCAAACGGAACTCGAGGTAAAATTTGGAACATTTGAATAAGTTTACGAAAGTGAACACCATTTTAGGGGTGGGGTAATTTCTACCTAAGGGAAGGTTACACTGACATTAAGCAAGATGCTTAGATGATAATTTGGTGTGACGTTTGTGAGTTTTGAAGTTACGTTTTAGTCCAAGAGTTGACCTTGGTGGCATAGAGAGACTTTTCGTAGGGGATTGGGGGACTTGGGGCACAACATTCTGCCAAAAAAGCACGCCAGCATAAAGGACTGAGTGGCGCTGGAGGCGGGGTGATGCAGTGGGCTTCCATAAAGGGTCCACCATAGGGTCCCTGGCGGAGTCCACCGGTCCAAGGGCAATGCGCTGGTGGGTCCCGGGTTTGCAGCCCCGGAAGGTCTGGGGTATTTTCAAATTCGAAATCACTAGAATGAAGCATTTAAGTATCTCCACATGGCATTGGATGCGCACTTCACAGATCTCGGAAAATGAAAATCAAATTTGACCATTTTGTTAGCCATAATCGCACTAACCAATGATTCGGGGAGAGGGATTTGCGAGGGACCGAGATGTTAAGTTTGTTATTGGGCTTTAGAATGATGGATCCACTTATGGTGCCCAATAGGAGTTCATTTGAGACATTTCTTTTAAATTATTTATTTGATTCTTCACAATGTTTGGTTATAATTAAAACAATGTACAGAAATATAGACATTTTCATAAATTTAAGATATTGTGAAAGGAAGCACTCTAAAAATCAGAGGGCTTGTCGAGTAATGTACTCACCCAAAAAAAGGTAAATTAAGGGAGAAAAGAAAACATAATTATATCTCAGAACAAATGACAACATATCTTTATCATCCAGGTATGCCACTGAAGGGAGCCCTAACATTAGAGTATCGAATGTGCATCGGTGGCGGATCGCCCGGAAAATTTGGAAAAGCAGTGCCTTGCATGTGATTCATTGGGTTTTGGATGCCTCAAAATTATAATTTGACGTATGAATTTCCTGTGTTCTCTGTCAGTAATAAATGGGAAAAGGGGTGGCTAGTGCCCCCTGAGACCACCCCTGGTGCACACGAGAAGCGTGCAGAAAGTTCTGGTAAAAAGTATGCATGAAACTTTGGTGCTAGTACTTACGTTCCTTATGGCAGTATGGATGTATCACCACTTATTGATCGCTGGTGCAGTATTTTGCTCCACCTCTGCGAGGATTCAGGAGGGCAAAGGTCCCCTTGCAAATTTTAAGGCACCGGCCGGTATTTAAAGTAAACGGACATTAGCGTATGAGATCAGGGGGTATAGCAACCCCCTAATTAGATGAAGCTGTTTAGTTATTCTCATATGTTCTGGGTGCGCGTTGATAAAGGCATTGAATTTCAAATAAAATCGCAATCTTAAGTTTTAGGACATGTAAAATGGACTAAAAGATAACCGATGTGGGAATTATACTGAATGGAGCGGACTCACTGCCGCAGTAGTCCCATAGCTGTGGAAAATAGGCGTTGAAACAGCAACTCCCCAGTTGAAACGATAACTGAATGGAAAGGACACGTGACACAGCCGCAGTGGTGCTTCACAAAATTCACAAAAATGGATGCACGAGAAGCGCGTCGCAAAAATGTATATTTTAAGAAGGTTTTGTAGCCTACAATTTGAGCCCCTGGTTGACAGACAAAGTGATAGTGGGTCTTCGTGTCTAAATCGATATGTAAAGAACGGTATACGTGAGTATATTTTTTTAGTATGCAAATTTCATTTCGGAAATACGAGGGGGCAAGCGTTTGGTGGCGATACCACTGGTTGACCTAGGCGGAAATCTCTATTTAGGGAGGGATGGTGAGGGGAGGGAGAGATGGGGATGGGGTGGGGAAGGGGTGGTGAAGGGTAGGGGATTGACTGCTGTAGTCGGAATCATCAATCTATGGTCGCAGTCCAGTATTGACAAGCTCGAGTTTCATGCACCTCCAGAACTCTGGAGGTGTATGGAACTCGAAGGCTTGAAAGAGACAGGGTGGTGTGGGGAAGTAAACTGCCCTGGGGAAAAGATGCTTAGGTCTACTCACTCTCACCTGTCAAAACTTATTGTATTTCACTTCCCTTGAAAAAAAATCGTTCTGCTAGCGTACAGGCTATAAGGAAATACTGGTTTAAAAGCCTAGGGCCGTATCGCCCACCATTAAAAGGAAATGAAAGAACTTAAATTTTAACCTCAAATGTGTTTGTTCGATTAGCTATTTGGTGATCCAATGTAACTTCCGACCGGGAACAATGACTTACATTTTATTTGCGGTTGATTACCAAGGTACAATGAAGCAATGCCACTTAAAAGAAATATTTATTAATTTGACAAAGGCGGCAATTTGTTTGACGAACCCCTCCCAAAATTCTGTGAGTTGTGGCGAAGGATGTTAAATGTATTCTGCCAACCCATTCAACCAAATTTTTGGGGGAGCGTTCTCATTCCCGGCGCCCTCTGTCCGTCTGCAACTTTCCTCTTTGTCTTGCCCTGTTCGTAAGTGCGGCTCTGTTGAGCACGATGTTGGAACCCAATCTTTATGTGTTAATAATATTCCCAGTCGTTTGTTTTAATTATCACGACAACATCCAACATTTGTGTATCTCGATCATAAATGTATTTAAATTTTAAACTTCAAGCAGTGTCAACAAATATCATATTCTCACGGCACGCGAGGAAGCAAATAGTGCATGTTTCCTTCTTCGGAAAACAATTAGCTGACCTCACACGAGCAAGAGGTCATTACTACGCCATCAATTACTACGTCGGACTGCATTATTTTACACCCCGTGCCTCCCTTCTCAATTGATTAAATAAAACATATATCGCGAGGAATTCCTGGCGATGTCGTCTTTCGCTGAGGCATACCCTCCGTTAACCAACTAGTCGATACGACGTTTTCCTGCCCAAAAAAGCAGTTAAAGAAAGAAAATACCATGTCGTAAAATTTTAGACCGTCTGTTAAAGTTTACGTTTTCAAAATGTCTTCATCGCATTGTTAGTAGGATTTTATGAAAGAAGGCAAGACGCTCTCAACGGAGACCGTGCGTCCACTTTTGATTTTATTGATCGATTTCTTCAACTTCACGGCCCATTTATCCCTCAAAACGCTATAAATCCGCCAGCTTAGATCAACAACCTGGTATTCGTCAAAAATTTAGTTTCGAAACCTCTCATTTGTTTTAAAAATTCTCGCCTCGGCGATTTCCGGGGTGCTATTTTTAACGGATGAGGGATTCGCATATCGTCACATAAGAAGATATTAAATGGAGATTGGTGAAGTGGGAAGGGCTATTTTTAAGGGCACACGCCGAAGCAGTCTTGTTATTTTTAATATTTTTCGACCTAGAATTGTTTTTTTTAGGTCTGAAATAAACCATGATTCTTCGTGTGTTACCATGTCACACAGTGTGATCCAGCAAACACACGGAGGCATTAACGGTAGCTGAAAAATGAAGTTAAATTAAAAAAAATTTATTGGTCGACTAAAACCTTCTGAATGATGATTTGCCGTGCAGATTCATTCTCAGAATGTTTAGAAATGGAGAAGAGGTGAAAGAACGAGGGTATGATGGAATGTTGCTGCGTAAAGTTGTAGCAAAATGCGACGTGACTTTGGTAAATCATACCCCCTCCCTTCTCCGCCCAGTATTTTCTGGCTACGACACTACTGGGATGAGTGAGCCAGAAAATTTTGTGTACGGGATCCACCATTTCATTGGGGGTGGGGCTGTAAATATGGAATCGTTACTATTAATTTATACATTTTCACTATTGCATGTTCCATCTTAGGTTTCGGGGGCAAGAGACATTTGGGGTCTCTCCCCAGCCTGCCCCTTAGCTACGCCACTACATCCCAAACAGAAAATTATCCGTACTGGATACGTGAGTTTATTTCTAACCCCGATCCCCTTCAATCTGAGCAAGCTGTCTTAGTACCACCCAGACAAAGGTTTGGGCCTATAGTTTAACTGTTTAAAATCATTTCTTCTCAGTATACAACTGCTGCGTGTGATCTGCATGAATCGTTGACCAATCAGTGTGGCTAATATTTGAACGGTATAGTTGAATTCATCACCAGTTGTGAATTTAGACAATCGGGTTTCTAAATATTTTGGGGGTGATGCGAACTGCTGCCTTAATTTAAAACAATGGGCAAGGTCTAAATCCGAGAAAAAGTGTGCTTAAATGCACCAAAATTTGACCCGTCTCCCAAAGATGGTGATCCTTCTCCCTTGTCCCACTCCTGAAAAATAGTTGCTCTAGCTACATGCCTCATTTCAGGGAATACAGACGGGTGCACCAAAGATTCTCAGTCGAGGAAGTGGGGGGGGGGGGGGATTTGATAAAATATGGAACACTAAGGCAGGGTAATGCCGGGGAAATGAGACCAAGCCCCACACCTGGAAATTTCTGAAAGCACCGTTGCACTGTACATCCCTAAAAATATGACGAAAAACTCGCGCCATGCAATAATCTGGAGACCTATATCTATCTTTCTAGAAATCAAATAAACAATTTGTGTACGTGAATACCAGTGGAATTTTGGAAATAAGTCCTACATTCAGACCCATCAGCTGGTCAGAGTAAATTCAGAG
Source organism: Holothuria glaberrima (assembly GCA_009936505.3). Classification (NCBI taxonomy): domain Eukaryota; kingdom Metazoa; phylum Echinodermata; class Holothuroidea; order Aspidochirotida; family Holothuriidae; genus Holothuria; species Holothuria glaberrima. The sequence goes on along the minus strand of WURT03327711.1, from coordinate 5,469 downwards.
GATTATCACCTGAATAATTAAAACTGGAACTTTCTTCTGAGTTAAGTGGTTTAGTAATTCGAATCATGTCATAAGTCTTTCTTCGTATATTACGGAACGTCACTACCATTTATATGGGAATTTTGAATTTTACCAATTATTTCACTCTATAACTCTTACCATGACATGGAATGCTGGCATACCACACTACCGACGGGCAGTCAAGTTCATTCCTCTTCGGTTTACCTTTCACAGTGTTTTTACAACTTTGAAAATCTCAGTTGGAAATTTTTGGGGTTTTTCTCGGAATCTGAAAGCGTTCCGTGCAGTTTGACATTTTTTTTTTGTATGAAGGCTCGTCCAATTTTTACGGAGGGCCCAGTGATCAAGTGTGCAAATTTGTGCCTTCATCCGACAGTCCGAGGGCTTACCCCCCCCCCTCCCCGTGAAGTAACCTATGCGATTGGAAAGCCTATAAGGCATCCTTCATACCTGTGGGACCGTATTCGTTCTCCACCATCACCCCAATTATATTTTAGTTTGGACAACCTCAGGTTGAGTTCACTAGCTAGCTGCATAGCCGACGTAGCGGCTCTCAAGTTGGCTTCGGCCACATGTTGGGGTTTTCCATAGCTATGAGTTGAACAGGCAACGCCTACCCCTCAGAAAAACTCCTCTCTCCTTACCCCCTCTCCCTTGCCGGTGATCACAAAACATGCATACTACATTACTCCGTCAGCCAAATCCTGGCTGCACCAATGAGACTCATGATGAAAGAGAAGAGACTCCTTTCTTTCAAAAGTCCCAACGAGTATTTGAGGACCAGAAGACAGCAATCGGTGGAGAGCTAGGCTACATAGTGCCTCTGTGGCTGCCACCTCCTTGGGCTGCCCCCTCCCCCTTGGTTTTTTTTTTTTTTTTTTTTTTTTTTTGCTGAACTGAACGAAAAAATTCGTCCGCTTCGCAGGCTAGTGGAAGAGTAATTATACAGTGCGAGAACGTGGACGCCTGCTCTGTTTTCCGATGTTTCGTCTTTCCGACGTACCTATTTTCGGACACCTCGGACGTTGCCGTAAGGATGTTAGCGTTGTATTTAAAGGTTAGGTTCATGGTCAGGGGTAAGTTAAAAACAGAAGCCATTTGTATCATTATCTCTGTGAAAGAAAAACCAAGACGTGGATACTTCACTCACAGTCACATGTCTGCATGTATCATAGTGTCGGACAGTAGAAGACAGGCGCGTAGCCAGGGGCAAAGGGGGAAGCCGCCCCTCCTTGAGCATATTTTTGTATTTTTTAACGATTTCTTTTATGAAATCGCTGGTAGATCAAATAAAAAAATTTAGATGCATCTTATAAGCCATGGGAAATACCATTTCCAGCAATAGGAGAGACATTTTCGGCCAGTATTTTCTTATTGGCTTCGCGCCAACCTATAGTGGCGCTACGCTTAGGTATAGTTTGCCTGAAGGCTCACACCCCCTCTTTGGCATGTTCCTGGCTACGCGCCTGGTAGAAGAGTCGGAACATCGAGACCTCGGAACATAAAGATATACAAGATGTAACCTGGACGCAGATCAGACTTTTACTTCACCCTGTTGAAACTTTCCAGTAGCCCATGGCCTAGGACCGATCTTTCGCAATGTAGGCTTCGTGCCACCATAAGTGGTCCTCCGTGCAGAACTACCGTCTGACCGTGTGAAAATGTATCCATGAAATTATTCTAAGCCAATAAAAAATAAATCAACTGATTTACCGACAGATCTGACAAACATTCGTTTAATGTGCTTTCTAAAGTTCATGTACCAGAAAGCGTCGTATCTCATAACACCGCCATAAAAGCCTCTTCATGATCGAACCCTTTCACCTCAGTAGAATACGATTTGGAGCGATAGATTGTTTAATTTCTTTGTTTATATCATTTTTGACAATTTTACACATCTTTTATTTCAACAACTCTCGGCAGCAGAGAAAAAGAAATGACCGGAATGGTCCTCTGTAGGAACATGTTCTTATACAAACTTTTTATGACGCCACTGTCTATATAATTTCTATCAATAGACTAAAGCGTGATAACCTGACATAATGGAGTCATTGTTCATTTCCAATCATATTTACTTGCCTTTTCATTGTAAATGATACGATTAACCTGTAACCATTTACATTACAGTTGGCATTGAGATATGGTTGTCCGTTGTCACTTATGTGAGAGGTAAAGTTCATTTCTCGTCACCCCAGACAGTTCCAGTTCTCCCAACTAATCAACTTGTGGCTCCTCCCATAACTGTATAAAGCTCCTCCTTGTGCAAGCACGAATGCATCTCATTGCTTAAGGCCATGCCCTAGTTGTACACAAGGCTATAAAGTGTAATAAAAACCGGCCCTTTCTCTGCCTTCTAAGGAATGTGAGCTACTCTGCATCTTTTTAATGTTTAAACTTAAATGACTATCAAAGAGCAGTCACCACTTACCAACTGAGAATTTTGATACCCCCACACTTAAATGTATTTTGAAGTGATCAATGTCTGTCTTTAAACTCATTATCCAAAGAGCAACGTGTCTGCCTCGAAAATTGACACTATTCAGACGTAAATGTTGCAGCACAACCTGACAACTCTTCTGTGGCTTTAAGCGGTACGGTTTCTCACCTGGTCAGTGCGTAGCTTAGGGACGGTGGGGTGGGTGATGGTGGGGGTCCTGTAACCACAAGCCTTGTACTCCTACTCTCTCCCAAAGGAAACTCAAGAGTGAAAAATATACTGTTTCCGTATATGAAGCCTCCATGAGTTGTAGGGCACCCTGGGCCCCCATGATGAATTTCCAGGCTAAGCCACTGCATCCGGATTAAATGCAAGGAAATAACTACATGTTCGGTGCATGTAGAGGACGTCTCGAAAAGATCGGTGCTAAATGTGAGATTTGTTCTTTGAAAGTCTGAGATGTTCTCTTTGTACTCAACATGAACAAGGTCAAGGGGGACAGAAAGTGCATTAGTCGTTTGTATCTTGATTAAAAAATACAGGCAAACAATTCGAAATAGCTTTCAGCATTTTATGAAATTTGTGCCATATGTAGGCCTATTGCCGCACTTAGGATATATGAATTTCCTTGGCTCGCACGGGATATCGTTCGGGAAACTGAACCATTCTTGCAAATTACTGAAGAAATTTGACAGAATTTTTCTTTCATGTATTGCCACCCTTTGCCCAAACTGACAGCAGCCCACAGAAACCCACATCAGCCAACACCATACCACAGCAGCCCACAGTCCCCACAGGACCTTTGCGCGTACTTGCTTAGGTGGAATTAACTCCTTTACGGAGGTTGGTATAAGGACAACATAGCAAACAGTAGTTCCACATGTATCTTGTATATTTTGTGGAAGGTAAACTTGCCTACGTACCGTAGTGAGCGGGCCACTTTTTTTCTTCATTTTCATTTTATTGTTCTTTTCTTTGTAATGAGATACAGGCAGTTGTTTACAACTTGAAGAACCTGTGTAAACAGAGCTTGAACGGTCTGCGAGGAATTTACTGTGAGTTGGTGCACGTTATCAGTGTTAAACAACAATGTGAACACAATTTTCATTTTATAAACCAACCTAGTTTTGCATTACAATCGACCCCTTCAGGAATCTATGACTGAAGACCATCATGAAAATTCACCTCGGTCCAACGGTTAAACTTCAATATATAATTCAGTGGTGCTTAATATGGGGTTCGTGACCCCCATGGGATCGTTTGGGGTTTTATGACGCACGAAGGGGTCTTTAATGAAACCAATTGTTTAACATTTGTACATTGTATTATGTTTTGCTTCTGGGTTCCGGATACTGACCAAGAATTCCTATGGGGCCGTGGGGTGAAAAGGTTTAGTGTTACTGATCTAAGGGACTTAGAGATGATGTGAGATGGGGTGTAGTGGGGTAGGCTTCACGTGCTTACAACCACTATTCAATACTAAAACTACTTCATCAATATACTAAAGATGTGTGATTAACCGTACTTCAACACTTTCATAGTAGGACCGTGACATGATCACAATGTGACTTACCACATCCATATTCTGTAGTATGCGCATGCGCCTTTTGATTCTCTTAAGGTCACTGAACACCCGAGAAAAAGGATCTCCATAAGGATGAAAGCAGACATTCCTTAGGCTCCCGCGACATAATCCAAAGCTGTGATACGATATTACATAAATAACAAACAAGGTTTCTGGGCAAAAAAACAAGTTTCAACCATATTTTTAAAGGCTCATGCAAAGACTTATGCTAATGACCCGCAAACACTTTAAATCGCAGGCTACATTTATGCAGTTGTGCTGCCCGGGGCATTTTATCTTCAATTCATCTCTAATTCCATCGTCATGTGCACAGCCTACACCCGAATTGCAGCCAGCTAGAAATATCTCTCATTTTTGGATCTGTTGAATGTTTCGGAAGCAACATTTCACAAGTACATATCGTACAGCCAGCTGAGAAGGCAAGAATTGGTGGCGGGTCCTTGTTTGCTTGTGTATAAGGCAAGAACGCCGAATGGGAAATGTTGAGAGAAGTGATTCCCAACCACGTTTGCCACAAGAACAACGTGATAACATTCAAAAGTTAAAAATATTTATCAGGGGTGCCCAGCATTTTCCTGAAAAATCCAGTCCTTTCAGCGGCAGTTGCCACTATGACGCGGTTTATAAGCAACTACCTTCTATGTGAGATGACCGTCACTGTCTGTTGACGACCAGTAAAACACCGCCCGTAAGTTGCATATATAAATGTTCTTTTTGAGATGTAATGTTTGAAGAAGGTATGCTCAAAAGAAGGGGAAGAGGAGGGGGTGGGGGGGTTATTCGTTAGATCTTACTTGGCTAGGCTTATCACAATCTGATGAGAGCTTCAAGGCAATTAACAAGTTTCACCCCCTGCATGGGCTAACTGTCTATGTGGACCACTGGCATATACTGGTAAGAAAGATTCCTAACCGGACACTAGCAGTGTAATCAAACAGCTGACTGTGTAAGATTTTAGCATTTTAACTGAGTCGTATCGGTGGCTTGCGGGTCATATGTTGGTTAGCTGTACCTGAAAGTAAGGTCGCTCCCTGAAGGGCCAATGTGCGTTAGTTAGTTTGAGAAGCCAGGGCCGAGGACTGTGAGAAAACACTCCCTCATGTTTGACCCCAGAGTGTGGGTTTGACCTATTCATTCAAGAATTTGGCCTTAATTTAGGTGTTCCGTGTATACGAACCATGCACCCTGCTAACCGTGGACTGAGGCACCTCATGACCCAGCGGACTTGCCCCGTACAATTCCCACCGGGGATTATTCCAAATTTTCTGACAAGGGAAGTCGTCTGAGGGGCCATCGTCAGGTTGGGAATAGTCGAGAAAGAATTGTCCGGGTGGACGTTGTGTGTTGAAAGTGTCATGGGCTGAAGGAAGTCGTCCAGGAAAAGTTGTCCAAGGGCAGTGGCGTAGCCAGAATTTCTCTCAGGGGG
>WURT03327600.1:0-24368 GCA_009936505.3 Holothuria glaberrima | reverse complement strand
TAGTAGTAGTAGTAGTAGTAGTAGTAGTAGTAGTAGTAGTAGTAGTAGTAGTAGTAGTAGTAGTAGTAGTAGTAGCACGATTTGGCATCTTTTCAGGAGTGTATACAAAAAATCTTACTGAGGAGTGAGAATACAGCATATTGATTGCCTCATTCCCTTTGATGTTACAGGTATCAGTGAGCTGCAGCTGCTGGTATAGAACACATAGGCTACATGGGATGTTCCCTCATTACATATGTTATTGTTTATTTCACACTAGCAAGCTCTAGCTGAGGTTGGAAATAGTCTATTACTGGATGTAAATCCATAGAATTTTTTGCCGATAGGCGAATCTTTGTTCAAGTGTTGATGTAAAGACGATGTGAGAACGAAATCTTTTATGATTGTTATATTTTTCGTAGAATAATTAAGAATAAATTTCAGTATTTCGACATTACAAGTCTGTTATCTCATCTGTTTTTTTACCAATGCTCTTACACCCGCTGCAAGGAATTGTATACTGGTATTGTACTTAGTTGTGAAACTAGGTTCTGTTATCCAAAAACATAAAGTTCTAAGGATTGCAAAGAGATTACCTGACAAGGATGACTAGCACGGTGTTTATATTAACCCTGATTTAACAATAAAGGAAAGGAAAAGGGACTACGAGCTTCGAACAGAATTGAAACATGGAAGGGAGAGAGGTGAGACCAATTTAATTTTGAGTCGGCCCGGGGGTCAAATTGTTACGAGATCTAATGTCGGTGCATCTTTTTTAGGATGTTTCATTAGGAGCCATAACCAGCAAAAGTTGCAACATCAGCAGACGGATTAAATCATACCAGATAAACACCTAATCATGAGTGTGTCATTAGAAGAGATATAACATACCAGGAACAAAGCAACATATCTTTCGATTTACATTAAGATTTGCATTAAGTATTCACTGTTGTTAGCTTAGACGTCTTTTACTGTGTGTTAAAATGGCGAGGTAGTGGAAAGCTCTTCCACTCAAATAAACCAAAAGAAGTTGATAAAAGACCAACGTAAAAGAGTATATCCCACGTAACGTCTAGACAAGCATGCGAACAATATTTTAGTAAAACGACTTCCCTTCAAGGCCTTAATTTTAAATCGAAGTCTCAACATCATGTCTTGTTCGGTAAGTGGCACGCTGTGACAATTCTTTTATTCCCTCTGCGTCATGTATGGGTGTCGAGAAGAGCTCACCCGTAGGTCTGGGAAGGAGAAATATTGACAAACCCAAGCCAAAGATTTATGACTGAGAAAACAAACAAAGCTAAAAACTACCAGAACACAGGAAGAAAGAACGGACTCTTCACTGTAAAACACCGTTTGTTGGGATGACTTATCAGACTTGAGGTAACTTTCTGCATGGACGTTTAGTTAACTGAGTTTCTCTTAATAATGAGATGCATAATTGGAGACATTCAGTTGCCTGAAGTTTAAAAGGTCCATGCAGCAAGTTACCTCACGTCTGAGGATAAACTACTACCATGTAGGGTCAAATGTGCTCTTTGCATTGACATTATGAGTCCGCACTGCCTTATGGTTCGCACAATAATTCTCCGACATACACCGAAGTTGCTCCCCTACTCCGAGCACACCACTAGGTATATTCCCCTGCCCCGATTGCCCCCCCCCATTCACATGCGTATGTGCTCTACGTGCCTCACTGCATCTGCCCTCTGCTCCCAGTGTTATCACGCATGCTCTCTGTGTTCTATGTACTCCACTGCACTGCGTATGCTCCTCTGTCTGCTGTGCTGCATGACACGTGCTCGTCTGCTCCGAACGAGTGAGTACATTTATGTCGATGGAGACTCGTGTTCCTCACAATTTACAGCATTTTCAAGATTGCATCACTTCCAGCATGTCACATCTTTGTCATATCTGTCAGTTGCCTTTTACGCGAAGCTGCAATTTCCGTCAGTATATAGATCGGGCCAACAAATACAGTCATGTAGATCCCGATATGAATGGTGGGAACTCTGATAGCAAAGCGACCTGACGACTCTTCAGACGAGGGTTCATGCGTTTCCAGATAATCGGTACACTGGTTTCACAGGAAATATTAATACAGAAGGAATATAAGTGCACTGACTTCTTATTATCACAAAATATACTCTTTAGCCTTGCATACTAAAACAAACGTCTTCCTTACTTAACCAATCTCGAGGGCGTTTCATTAGAAGCCATAACCAGCAAAAGTTGCAAAATCGGTCGATTAGGTTCTACCAGAGAAAAGCAAGGAAGGGTGTAATTAGAAGAGATATAACAAACCAGCAACAAAGCAAATCATTTTGTAGTTTTTATTCAGATTTTGCATTAACCGTTTTGGGCTCAGATGTCTGTTTCATGTATATGCTGGTGAAGTGTTTGAAAGTTATTCCACTCAAATGAACCAAAAGAAATTGATGTACTGCTGCCAGTGCAAGAGAGTATATCATACGTGCCTTCTAAACGAGCAAAAAAACCAAGGTTTTGATGTCCCCCTGTACAAAAAAGTATCTCAATAAAACCCTTACCGCCATATCATGGTGGTGTAGGCTGTCCTCTATATGACACTGGTTATTCCCAATGCGTCAAGTGTGTGTGTGTTCAGATGAGAACAACCATAGGTATGAGTTGGAGCAATACTGGCAAAGCAAAACGAAAAGATATACGACTGAGCCGACGAATAAAGCTAAATATTATCAGAACAAAGAAGAATTGGATGGACTCTTGCGAATGATATAAGCCATGTGGGATCAAATGTGTTCATGAATTGAAGGCACCAGCCAGCATGCCTACCATGTCTTGCTTAATCTGAGGCTGCATAAAGTCAATATTTACCAAACAGTGAGCGTACTTAAACTTCAAGGGTTCTAACATTGCATGCGATCCAAGTGATGCTCCCCCGTTCCAGATTGCGTCAAGACAGTGCTCTCCTACTCCACAGACATGTCCTCCTGTTCCGCGGTGCTCTAGAGCAATGTCCATCGTGTTCCAGATGATGCTCCTGATGCTGTGGGCGATGCTCCCTTACTCCAGTGTACGCCCTCTTCTAGTCCGAGGGATGCTCCCCTACTTCACGGTGGCTTCAGTCTGCTTCGGACGGTGCTTCTCCTTCTCAAAGTGATGCTCTTCCTGCTCCAGACGTGCTCGTTCTGCGACGAGCGCTGCTCCTCCCGTTTCAGGGTGTTCTCCATCTGCTCCAGCCATGATCTTCTGATCCACTGCTCCAGGGTATGGCTGTGTGATGATTGCTTTTAGACGCATGTGTACCACAGCGGTGCTTTCCTGCTCCGAGAGAGGCAGAGTGTACATGTTCATGATGATGCACGGGGTAAGATAAGCAATATGAAGTCGATATTCTCGATATATTCAAAGCAATGGGCATCGTTTCGCTGGTCATGATGTAAACCCTGTCTCCAATATAATATCACTTCCACACATTAAGTAAAATACCTATTTTCTCCTCCATAATCTAATGTTATTGTCATGTGAATGCAAGAGAGCACGAGGATTTTCCAAACTTCTAATTCTCTAGGGGAAATTATATCCATGTCATATTGAATGTCAAAACAAAAACATTACAAGAAAAATTACTACGCTACTGGAAGTAACGTACTTTTTATCAAGTAAATTGTTTAGGCGACATTTTGCGTAGCATTTACCATTTTGAAAGATCTCTTCAGCAGGAGCAAAGAAAAACCGAAAAAAAGGAAAACAAAAACAAAAATATAACAGTAGTACTGACGTATGATTTAGCCATCGCAGTTTGATAAATGAAAAGTTGAAATAGTCCATTAACCGTTCAAATCAGTAGTTTATTAAACGAATGATAATGACTTAACAGCATCTCAGACGACGTATTTGCAACGTTAGTAAATATATACGCATGCATAGTCACATTAAGGCACGTTGAGACCGACGTCATGTCTCACAATGTTGGGGATGGGTAAGTGTCCGACTCATCCATTGGAGATTAAAAAGAAACTACATGACTTTTTCTGTACTGTCAGACTGTAATGTAAAGCACACACGATGTTATACCCCAGTTATACCGTGTTTCAGTGCAGTAAGAAAGATATATAACGGTTTATCATGTGGAATGCGTCCATAAAGTGAGATGACACAGGAAATATTCATTCACAGACGTAATAATTTGAGGTGATATAAAAAGGACGATTAGATTTGGTTCCGAGCCTTATGAGCTTGAATCGGGGAACTACATATGTAGGGCTAGATCTCTGGGACGTTCATCCTTTTACATACAACGTCGCCAATAATTGCAAATAGGTTCCAGTCGGAATAAATGAAATTCAAATGTATAGACACACAAGAAAGAGAACCTGAGTTTTCGTGTCTTAATTTACTTAACTGCTACCTGTGTTTACTATGATTTAACGGTGACAGGAAACGACTAAGCAAAAGCGAAATTTACATGGTAAACGAGAAAAAACACCACTCAGTTAATTCATGAATAACATCTGCTTGTTTACGAAAGCATCGGGAAGTAAACGGATGCCATGACCGATTTGTAATGTCGAAATACTGAAAATGTATTCTTGATTACCCTACAAAAACGATAATCATAGAAGAAGATTTATTTCAACACTTGAACGAAGATTCCATGGATTTTAATCCAGCAATAGACTATTTGCGACCTCAACTAAACCTTGCTTGTGTGAAAAAACATGTACAAATCTGCAATTACGTATGTAATGAGGGAAAACCCCATCTAGCCTATGTGTACAAAACCAGCAACAACAAAGGGCATGACACAATCAAAACGCTGTATTCTCATTTTTTCTGTACACTCCTCAAAAAGGTGTCAAATCGTACTTCTATGGACCTCCTACTTTCTCCTCTAATGAAAGAACTGCGTGCCCTATAAGTAGAAGGTTGAGAGGTCTTGATGTGTGTTAGGCTACCAACGGCCGATATGTACTTTGAATACAACTGACAGGGGTCTCAAAGAAAAACAAACACACATTCAAAGAAGACATTTTGCAGTTTCTCACCCACAAAGCAGTAGATTAAACCTTGCACCAGGGAGCTCTTACAGCTCCCTGCTTGCACTAACGCTTCATCTAGATTTCAGAGATGTATTAAAGGTGTCAAATCATAGTGTAAATAGGAGAACTTCTAGAGAAGACAAATAAGTTGCTTCCTTCACCTCTTGTAGCGCCCCTAATCCCAAGATTGCAAGAAAGTGGCGCTTCCCAGACATTGTAAATACAGCTGAACATTCCTCATTTTGAGATCTGAGTGTGCCTTTCAAAAATTGTCCCTTCCCTTTACTTTCTGATGTATGTTGCTTCTGCCCTGCGGCTAAGATTGTTCCCGACAGGGAGCCAACTTGAAGCCACTTTACGGGAAGGCCCTGCAGCAACCCTCAGTTCCTACGGACTGCCTGAAGGATGGATTAAGCAAATTTCAGGCACGCGAAGCGTGCCAAAAATTTTTGGTTTGTACTCAAGACAGTGTTAAATTTTGGAATTCTTACTACGGAAAACTACATAAATTAGGGGGATTTATTTTGCAAAATCAAGTGTGTGACGGATAGTTTTTGAGGATCACGTGAAAAATTAAACTGTCAAAGCTCCAAAAAGACACTGGGCAGCCTTCCTTGGACAGGTGGTGCCCCCCTTTCCAGCTTGTGCCATAGTCCTGCTATGATTACCATTTAGTGTCCACACGTCATACCAACGTTTTTTGTGAACCAAGGCAAAGTATGTTTTGGAGTAATGAGAACATCAACCCTATTTTGACATAATCCGAAAATGTATCAATTATGAGCAGAATGCATAGTAGAACCCTGCCCAAAATTCGGTATGCAAGTCACCCTGCCTTAAAGAAACGAAAAAGTAGGGTTTGCTGTTAAGGATAAAAATTTGTAACCTTAACATAAAAGTACACTCGCTAAGTGATTTGGTTGGATTATTTACAGGTCCGGAGCTTCCGTGCCCCCCCCCCCGGGCAGACCACTGTTGCCCTAAATGGAAAATAAATTTTACTTTCTGTTAACGGTGTCCTCGGTATGACTCTAGACTATGATTTTTGACCAATTATTTTGCTAATTAATGCATTTGTTTTCTGTAACATTTCAATTTCTGAAAATACAAAAAAAAGTTTCGCTCGCTTCGCGCGCCCTCATCTTTAGTTACAGTTTGTTCAACACTCGTTTCAGATATGCTAGCTTTATAAAAGTAAGGTTCCCCAATTAAGCTATTGTTTTTCTGTGTAGGCTTGATTGTGGAGAAACACAAAATTGAATCGATGAGATGTTCTATCCACTTTTTTCTTCACATTTGGAAGATTTTTAACTCAAACTCAACATCGTGGTTAACATGTTTTGTAAGAAACGAAAATTGTCACAGTCATAATGAATCCAGGGGTGGTGGAAGGTAGTATTGCCCTGCGACCAGTCTCCTTGCGTCTTGGTTGTGCTCTTAAAGACAGATACTCATCACCTCAAGTTGGGAGAAAACAAAATTCTCAATTGGTGAATACTCTTCGATTGACATCAAACTCAAAAGGTGCAGAGTAGCTCACATTACACAACATGCATAAAGAGTGTTCTGGTTACATATTATGGCTTTCTATGCCTACCTGTATAATAACCTGATGTAGTGTAATAGGTTTGTGTCTGCCAAACCAGGGAGCTCTTACAGCTCCCTGGCCAAACTAGGTGCTCGAGACAGATGTGGGATTGGCAAGGAGTACCTTAGTTGGGAAAACTCGAACTGTCTGGGATGAGGACGGACAGATTCTTCCATAGAAATCCAAATTTTCTAACTTTCTCTAACAGGAACCAAATATTTTCAATTGTTCTTCAACAGAGTGCCAATTTTTTTCGGCGCGCTTCCTGCGCCCAAACTTTCGCTTTCGACATCCTTTCGGTAACCCGTCGCTTTTCGCAGGGCTTTATGTAGCTGGAACCCTTATTGTAGCATGGTCCCCTCGTCGGACATATCCTTTTACCACTGCTTGCTGAGCCTGCCTTCCTGCCAAATTTCAGGGCCATTCGTGTGCAATTTTCTCAATCGAAATTGTATCACCTATGAACATTATTAGTACAAAAATTCTTAGTGAACTTTTCTAGCCAAAGTTAGTTGAAGGCTTATACGGTAATAACCATCTGAATTTTGAAGTGTGAAGAGCTTGTTGTGCTCTCACTGTCATTTAATGTCCTGCTCAAAGCTCTTTGCTAGTGTTTTCATTTTGTTAATTCCTCGGACATTCGGGTAATTTTCCTCTGAATGCTAACAAAATCATACTAAATCATACCTTGCCTGCCTAATGGCAGTCCCCGGTTCCCTCACTGTTCACAAAAGTCGTCAACACTTCACCTGCGCATGTAGAACTGAAGAAGCATCATCGTAATCATAGCCTTGTTCCCTTCAATTTTGGAGGCTTTCTACGTCTCTGTTTTGCAAAAGCAGGAGAAATTCCCACAATCAGAGCAAAATTTTCGCGAGCTTCGCTCGCATGTGCACATACAGCTCAGATAGCCGTCTGTCGTAGGCTTGAAATATAGCCTTCGGTTCCCTCAAACTGTTATCACATGGTGACAACACTGAGTACAAACAAAATCTTCGGTCCCCCCCCCCCCAACAATATGGTGTTGGTGCCACTTATATCAGAATTCCTATCTACGGGCCTGGGTACTTTCTATGGTGAAAGGACATTATATTATAAACTACATGAGAAAAAATTTTGAAACAAAGATAATGAACTACCCGGAGTGAAGCGTGCCAAAATGTGTATTTGTATTTAAGGATCACGCTCTTTGAGAACAAAAGGAAGGTCGTCTAGGTGACTCTTCAACGTGGGAATTAAAATTTCACACTTTATCAGTAGTACCCACCCAGGGTCAAATTCCATTTGGGCCATTTGCCGAAAACACATTCTACACAAATGGTCTTGAATGGTTTCAAGTGGCTTTTAAATGGTTATGAATGGTGCCATCTGGTCTTAAACATGCAAATGGTAATCTCAACTGGTTTTCTAACTGGTTCAAATGGTAATAAATGGTTTTGAATGGAAAATTGACCAAAACACAGTTTAAACCATTTGGAACCTAATGGTTTCAAATGGTTTCTGTTGAATGGAATTTAACCCTGGGCAGTGACCCCAGAGATATAGATCTATACTGGAAAATTTGCTGATGGGGGGCATCGGACCCCGTTCTCCCTCTTTTACCAGCTATGGTTAAATAGTGGTGTAAAAATGGTTATAATGTCAATGTTCAATGACCATGCGTGCCAAATCAACTGGTCTCACGAAACACAGGTAACAGTAATTGTATATTTCATATGCATGCGAAAAGGAGATGAAACGTTAGGAAACCAAACAGCAAATTTATCGCATAAGCAAATGTCTGCCAAGGAATTTATTTAAGAAAAAGGAACCTATAAATTCGGCAAAAATGCGAATACTATAGATGACATCATACTGATATTAAGTCTTGGTTGGTCAAATGTTCTTGGGTTACATGTTACAATCGGGTTATTGAAATGAAAATGTCAACCCCCTCCCCTTAGTCGAGCAAATATATATTTGAAGCCTAAAAAAGTAATCAGTGAGAATCAGATATTATTGTATTTATCCGAATTCAGTGTGTGTATTTATGTTGACAGGGTTGAGGCTTTTGTGATGGCAGCATTTACTACAGGCCTGTCGTGTGGCATAACGCAGATGAAATAACGACTGTGCATAAAGTTAACTATTAATTTCATAGTCGACCTACCACCATGAGGTTACCAATAAACTGCTAATCTGCAAACAGACGACTCACTTGTCACTTTGAGAAGAGTCGATGGAGCTTTAGTTAAATGGGGTGCAACGAAACTTATCAATATGATCGCGCTATTGTTTCCCGGAGCCTGTATGAATTTTTGCTCTGAGGATCCATGAAAACTTATGGCCTCCTGATAACTTACTTGACAGGTAAAGTCGGGATACCTTACTCGGTGCTTGGACCCATTCTCTGTCTCCAGCAAAGCGTTGGTTACCTAGCTGGTGAGTTTTGTAAAATCACATACATTTGCATATATAAATAGGCCTGTATGAACTACATTTTGTATCTGAGTTTTTACATACAAGTCAAGAGTTCTTCGGCAATCTACTTCTTAACAGCACAGTATCAAACGCAGTAACTTATCAGCAAGAATGTGTACAGCTTCTAAAAAGTGGAGGTGGGTGGGGTAAGGTGGGGTTGGTGGGGTGGGTGGGTGGGGCATGACATTGACCGGAACTACTTACTAAATGCAAATGGCGCAGCCATAGAAATGAGAAATGAAAACTTATGGTTTCTTGGTTCACCTAAGGGCTCCGTAAAAATGGGGAGACTAGATGATGTATTGTAATGATTCTGTGGTATTTCATCACTATTTTTATCCAATAAATGGCTGTTTCTATGTTTTTAGTTTGGTTTCAGAGAATCAGCTATGTACTGCAAGCTATCATGGAATCTAGAATGTGCCTACTTCGTTTGTTTGGACCCTAGAAAAAGTGTCGGGGCAATCTTCAGCACTCCTAAAACTGGGTACGTTCCCCAGCTGTTGACGCCCATGCGTATCAGGTAGCTAGCACTGAAGATAGTTAAATGTTCTAACATAACGACCACGATTTTGTAAAAAGCCCATAGCCTCTAAACTTGGTTTCCACTGAAACGTTGCCCAATGAGACCTATCAAGGACCCACCTTAAGGTATTTGGACACGACACAGTAGAACTTTTCAAAAGGAGTAAAGTGACGCCGTGCTTTGTGAGGACATTTGTAAAATTCATGGTGATTTTAAGTTAAAATTTAATCTTAACCTTCTGCATGAGTTTAGTATATCGGCCCAACCATGTTTTTTTTTTGTTTTGTTTTTCAGCGCCTGTGATATCGCAGTTGGTTACATATGGTAATCGTCCAGTGGCCTTGTTGGGAGGTTTTTTGTTTGGACTGGGCTACTTTGGGCAAAGCTTCTTCAACAGTCATGTCATGTTCTTTGTTGCCTTTTGCACTTGCTCTGGTAAGTAAAGATTTAATTCTCGAGGTTTCTGTTTGCTTCAAAATTTCCATTCTACCGGTTTTGTTACGTAATTTCCTTAAAACATAGAAGATCACGAGTAGATCAGTAATCGTGATATGGTCACCGTGGCATTTTACGTTCTTAATTGTAGTACGCAGTAAAAACCAAAATGTGCAGTAATAATTGAAAATGTGCAGCTATACATGTAAGTGTTAATATCTTAACGACCAGTGCTTCAAAATTTATTACATTACTGAAAGTTTATCAGATATCCGTTCTACATTAATTCCTTGTTGAAACTGATATTCTTAGATCTCAGTTTGAAAGCCCAAAAGGAAAGTTATAGTTACAAACTTGTGTTTTAGATGCCATTTCCTGCAATTTATGTGGCATTCAAAATGGCAGCTTTTCCTTACCCTTAACCTCCGGCTATCTATAGGACATTTTTAATGCCAGACTCACGTGAGTGTACGTCCCTATTGGTTTTGAAGGGCAAGCGTCCATTGTGTCACAGTAGTATCTATGGTAACGTTCACATGTATTTTTAATACAATATGGGGATATCCACATGCAAAGTATGCTACTTGCAACTTCAATTATTCTTCTTGAGTTATGATGGTTACAAAGATTTTTTCTTTTGCAGGACCTTTGTTGAATGACCCCAGATGACGTTTTAACTTGATAAAAGTTAAAAGGGGTCTGGGTAATTCACATCATAGGAGTACGAGTCGGAGGCGGGGGCAGCATGCCCCACAACAAAAAAAAAACAAAAGTTTTGAGGTCGAAAACTCGGGCAGGAAACGACAAAATTTGGGCGCAGAATAGGTGAAATTCCGGCAGAGATGAAGTAAAAGTTAAAAAATTGCCCAAATTTTCCACTGAGTTCCCGAATTTTTGATCGAATGCCCGAAAAAAGTGCAAAAGTTTCGCACGCTTCGCCCGCATGTAGTGGTTGGGTGTTCTATTTTATGCACCTGAACTGCAACGAAATTCGAGCAACTTTTTGAGATTCGGGCAAAACATTTTCTGCCCCTCCCCCAAGTTGGAAGAGTCCCGTACGCCTATGACTAATATGCTAAGTATGAGACATGTCAATATTATTCCTCTTGAGATACGTTGGCTACAAACTTGACGTACGTCAAGTTTGTAGCCGACGTCAAAATCTATATCTGGCTTAGTATCTGGATATATCTGGCTAATATTAGGCCAGATATAAAATCTTGATATGTTAATTCAAGTTTTAAATGGCCATATCAAGCCAGATATAACTTGATAGATGACCATGCCAGATATACGTGCTAAGTTCCATATGGCCATATAAAGCCTTATATACCTTGATGACAAACCATGTCAGATATACATATTTAGAATTATACGGCCATATCAAGCCATATCTCAGAATTGAGAAAGACCACGCCAGATATATATATATATATATATCAATCTTTTCATGGCCATGTTAAGCCAGGTATCACTTGAAAAAATATTATGCCTGATATGCAAGTGAAGTTTTATACGGCCATATCAAGCCAGATATTAACTTGGTAAACCACCATGCCAGATATACATATCAGTTTTATACTGCCATATGAAGCCCGATATCACTTGAGACAAGACCATGTCAGATATTATATCAAGTTTTATAAGGCCATATCAAGCCAGAAATTCACCCGGAAAAACACCATGCCAGATATACATATCAGGTTTTACATTGCCATCTCAAGCTAGATATCACATGAGACAAGACCATGTCAGATTAGGCCATATCAAGCCGTATATGATATGATAGCAGCACATGCCAGATATGAATATCAACCTTTACATGGCCATATCAAGCCAGATCTATCGTGACAACGTACAAGCATTATGCATATAGAGTCTGATATGGCCATATCAAGCCTCATATATCTTGATAACAGGCAATGCCTGATATGCATATAAAGTTTGATGTGGCCATATCATGTAAGACAATGGCAGATGAATAATTCACGTTCCATAAGGCCACATCAATTCTTTTTTATTTAATTTGTTTACTTTTTATACGTTCAGACCACTTTGGGATGCAGTAGAACGTATCTGCTTACTGAAAATCATCAAATACATACTTTTTTATATACAGGTCTAATTAACTAAGATTATATGCAATTGATCTGTGAATGTCGGAGGACAGAGTAAGGATTTGTAGCCCTAATTTTCTTTTTTTCATTATTTAGGAAGTAAACTGTGAGATATTTATCAAACCCATATATTTACAATGAAATACGCACTGCAGTGCGATATAAAAAACGATGCTTTGAATGCATGTAGACGTAGAATTTCAAAGCATTTTTACTGTTCGCTATTAAGTAACTTGACAAATTTTTGTTGTGCTTAAGTCACTTTCAACATAACATGAAAGTAAACTTTGTTAAAGATGTTCAAACAGCTTTGCAAGGCTCCTGATGCTTTATGCAAAATCGCCTCTCGGTCTTTTGGATCATGTGTAGTAGCTGTTCTTTCCAGCCAGTCAAGAACGGGACCACGCATGACAGACCCTTGATGTAGAGGTCTGAGGGTTGAGAGGTTGGTCAGTTAAGTTCTGGGTCCTTTCGGGGACATAGCTTCTTCAGGGAGCAGAACTCCTTCGTGAGTAGTTATTTGGTTTCGCCCCTTAGCTCTTCGCCAGAGAGTCGAGGGGACTTTGAAAAAAGGCCCCTGATGCTTAATACAAAGTGTGCATTTTGTTCAGCTGCAATGCAGCATTGGTGCAGATATGGACCATGTGTGCACCAAATCTCTGATGTCATACAATATTGAGAGCGGACCAGGTGAGATCCATATTTGGTTCTAGCTGCCCAAGTCTTGTTAAAGCCAGATACAAATCCCATATCTGCTCCAGATATGGGCTATATATTAATTCCCTACATGGCACATATATAGATTTGCCATGCATTGGACATATATGGATATGCCATATATGCACCATATCTGTCCCATATAAAAATTGAGCAATACACAAATTTTATTTGGGTCATATACGGCCTTTATGTTATATCAAGTAATATCTGCACAATTTTTGTTAAAAGCCAGATACAAATAAATTCCCATGTATGGATTTCGAGTAAGAAGTCACTCACATACATACGCAACGACGTACGTAAAATGCAGCTACGTGTTATGTCTTTTCTCCTATTATTAACCTCTTTGTGTTTCTTGTACATATTTCTTTAGGATTTGGAACCGGTTGTTTATCCCTATCCTCCTGCTTCCACATAATCCAAGTTTTTGGAGACAAGTTTGGTCTTGTCGAGTCAATAACATCTCAATGCCTGTTTCTCGGAGTCTGTCTTATCCCTCTCATGTTCGAGCATCTATGGGACGAGTTTGGTCTACATGGAGCTCTTTTAATCTTCAGTGCCTTTTGCTGGAATTGTACAATCTCTGCGGTCTTAATGAAACCACCTCAGACCACAATACTAGACACCAATGGGCGAGACAGCGAGGAAGATGGCGAAGATAACTCTAAGCATTTTATGGCCAAGCTGAAGCAATCTTTCCTTCAAATGAATCAGTTGGTGACTGAGCATAAAACGATCCCGTTGCTGCTCCTCATTGTTTACAGCCATTTTGTTTGTTATTTTTCTTGGGCCGTATTTCTTGTACCAGCCGCGGAGCAGCAAGGATTAGATAAATCGTCAGCAGTATTTTTGTCCACGGCTGGAGGTGTTGGTGGCATTTTGGGGAGGAGTAGAAGTTCCATCCTTTTCGCTCTTGATAACACGCAACCTTTTTTTCATTACTTTATTCCATATATGCTACAGAGTTTCATCTTCGTTGGCCTCGCTTATTCTAAAACGCTGACGACATTGTTGATATTTTCCTGACTTTCAGGTGTTACGTTTGGCTTCATCGATGGAAGTCTCCCAGGATTTATTCCATTAAATTTATCGAAGAACGAAGTAACCGTTGCCTTAACACTTCACTTTTTGGTGTACTCTGTTGGCATGGAATCTGGATCATTTTTGGCAGGTAAGGTAAGCTTGGAATTTTAATTGGTATTCTGTCATGTAATCAAGTATTGTCCTTCTGCTTGTGAGTATGGTTGAACTGAAACGTCTTTTCTCAAAACTGGACCGCAAACTAACCTCAGTACAAACTTACTCGCGAAAGCAAAATACTGAGACTCTTGAGTGTGATGTAATGCTGTGAGAATATAGGTTGTTTCATTTCAATTTCGAGTTGTGACATCTTCTACCACCTCAATACGACTACACATCTTTACTTCATTTTGTGTACAGAATTTTGTATGAGCACCAATCTTCTACTTCTGAACTCGACCTTACACATATGACGCCACAGAGCGGAAAGTGCTGCCTCGCTCGAAGCCAAGTGCGTACCATTGCAAGTTGTACCAACAAGTGCATACAGCTGATTTGTCAACCTATCGGATACGCGGGTAGGTCTACTACATGCGTGTGCGAAGTCTTCTGCGTGCAAGCCATGTGCTTCGTTGTTTTGCCTCCAAAATGACGTTGCGTGACGTCAGTACATAAGGTTTATAGATGTGTGACTATAAGCGTCAACAAGTTGTTACTGTAGTTGGAGGGGGTTGTCCCTCACTTCCGCTTTTCACAAAACCCTAGATAAAGTAGTACGCACATTGTTTATTCCACAGCTTGCAATATAGCTAATGCAATGAAATTTATTAACTCAAATATGATGGAAACACCATTTAATGGATTAAAATCACGGAAAATACCTCAAATTACACCAATAACATCTGGGCTCCAAATTTTTCGGGGACCTTAAATAAGCCCCGGATCGCTCACTTCAAGACATTAGTTATTTGTGATTGAATTGTGTAGGTCAAAGCTGCCCCCACTCCCTCCCACACACACACACAAACGTTGAGAGGGTGTTGACGCTCTTGTGAGTGAGCAACTAAGTAGGCTACTCACCCATTATCACAACTAAGAATACAGGCAAATACACCTTGGGTAAGAACACGTCCAATCCTTGTCTTCTTTGCGTACCGATATATCTACTTATATAATTGGTTGGTATAGTGTACAAAGGGATCGTGGGAGCATATGACCCCTACCTCCCTTACTAAGACCGTATAAAGGGATTTGCACCTGGATATATGCGGCTAAGTATGAACTGCAAATGGTCAAATCGAACAAAAATGAATTTATAACACTTCATCCCTGATACACATCTCGTCGTTTTATATGCCCATTTCAAACCAGATTTAACTTGATATAAGTCTGTGCCAGATATGCAAAACAAGTTTTATATAGTCATACCAAATCATATATAACTCGACAAGCAACTCAAGCCAGATATGGAAATCAACTTTTGTTTGGTTGTTTTAGGCCAGATATAACTTGGAGAATCTGGGATCATTTTGGGGACCTAATGTTGTCTGAATGCAGAATGCTGCATCAAGTCCGCAGCGACTGGACGTGATTCTGATAGAGATCCTTTTTAGTCAGATGAAAGCTTATCTGGCCCATGCCTATTTCCACCAACTTTAAAAAGTGAATTTAACATACATATAAAAATTTCTACTGTATGGAAACGGAGAAACAAAGTTGCAATACGTACTTATTACTAGTATGGAGCCATTGAATAAAGGCAACGTAATTATGGCAGCAAGCAATGAAGCACACTGCACGCACGACGTGAATTTCGCACGTGCTTGTAGTAAACTAAAACATCGCGTATCCGACAGGTACCCAAATCAGCTGTGTGATTCCTGCTGGGGTAAGTTGCAATGATACGCACTTGCCTCTACTGGAGGGCCACTTTCTGTTTTGTGACGTCATGTCCATAAGGTCTATTAACAACAATCACACAATATGACAATGGTAAGATTTCATTTAATATTACACATATACAATAAACTTAGGTTTGCCTGTAATCCCCTACAACAGTGAATGAAACATACCCCTGGTATTCCGGTTGAGTGAAATTACTGGAACATCATATCCCGCTATCTTAAATAACTATTTATGATACTTTGAAGGTCTAATATTCCATTTTTTTATGATGAACACCGATTAACACTTAAAGGATTTATTCATCTTTTCCGTGTAGGATTACTATTTGACACCTTTGCATCGTGTACAGCAGTCTTTCTCATGACTTCTGCATTTAGTGTTGCAGCTGCACTCTCTGCCCTAACATGGCAACTGTGTGATACCTCTCGAGAATGAACGCGCCTGGAAGTAAAATCTTTCATCAACTGAACTGACTTTAATGACGGGCAGGCAATGTTAAATTCACGTACTGCATTTGATCACATGTAAGCGGTTGTCGTTCTAACCAAGGAGGCCGTGAGTTGGCTGGTGAAGTCCAGTTTTCCACTCGGGATGAAATTGGGTATAGTCTTATGCGTGCCACGGTAGACACGCGTTGTTTATTTATTATTCAAATCAGAAGCGTAACTCATACACTCTACTTTGCTAAAGAAGGCTATAGCAGGATAAAAAATTTCAAAATAAAAATCTGTTTGTACCATACTCTTAAAGTAAACTATGTACTATTTTCTAAACAGGTATTTAGGGTTTGAAAAATATTTTCACGATTATTTTTTGTGATTTTTGGGAGATTATTTGTAATCATTCTCTTATTTTGGGGAAACTTTTACGGTGTTGTTTTTTACCTCTTTGCTCCTTTTACGCCACTTTAAGTGACATGTTACTCTTGTTCGAAGCTTAGTAAAATGTGCAATGTTTTACATAATTTTTTAAAAATTCCAGTCATTTTGGCTGCCACTTTTTTCACCATTTTCGTTGACCTGGATCTCTCCAGGAAAGTTACAATAATTAAGTATACGGGAAGTCACTGCTCGAATCCTGCTTGAGGCTAAGTTTTCCATCTTCATATAAACATCCTCTTTCAGTATAAGGCTATGCCTATGTTAGAAGAATAAAGACCTAAGGTCTTCATGCGACTATTCAATACAGCATTGGTTTACTCATATATGTATATGGTTTACTCATATATATATATATATATATATATATATATATATATGTATATATATATATATGCATACACAAACCACCTCTTTTATCGCAGTTCTGCTTAGCATTTTATCTGCTTTCCAGAAAAGTGTAGAAATATTGTTGCACTG
The DNA here is from genome assembly GCA_009936505.3 of Holothuria glaberrima. NCBI lineage: Eukaryota > Metazoa > Echinodermata > Holothuroidea > Aspidochirotida > Holothuriidae > Holothuria > Holothuria glaberrima. The sequence goes on along the minus strand of WURT03327600.1, from coordinate 7,236 downwards.
TGAATGAACCCATGTGTTTTACAATAATTGACATTGCAGCAATGTGTCATGTTCTGCTAAAATCGTTATTTTGAATCCAATCGTTTTGTTTTGTTTTGAAGTTGATAAAGACTATGTGCAAGTGGATGTGGAAATTACCTTGGATTTGATTACAGTACGTCTTGTGGTATTGCAACATGCCGTTGTTAAAATGGCTGTGAGCCAATAGAATACAGTGAATCTATCTTGTACGGTCTTGCACTTACCAAACAATATATTTGTTTAAATTTATCATTATTCAAAGCGTGTAGGTAGCCTTGGATTCGATTACAACATGTTGGAAGATGCGGGCATATATACCGACGCGATTTATCTACCTCAACGACGTTGTGATAGAATTTTAGGAGAAAGTACAGTGGCTTACTAAACTTTCCAAAAGGGGGTTAAACGATGGATTTGAACCTTTAAATCCTTTTTAGAAACTCTTTTTTCAATGTGACTCGTTAAAAGAGCAGCTAAAAGCAGGTTACATGTACTTTTGTGAGATTAAGTAAATCGCAGGAAATCCGAAACATCAGTGTGATGTCTTGATCGTACCGTTCAAACTTATCCAAAGACTTCACTTTTTCTTTGCCCTTCAATAAAAAACAGTTAAATGCAATTACAACCGATCTGAAGAAAGCTGGCATGTAAAATGTAAATTTGTCAAAACAACCCAATAATATCACTGTAGGGGATGGAATCAATGACCCAGTTATTTCTTGTTAAAACGGCAAAACAGAGAGAACTTCGCACCACGAGGTACTGATGTTTCCAAATATGGCCAGCACATCCCAAATGGCCACACAATATTATTATGTCAACATATTATATAATAATATTTAGTGCCCATGTTGCTATTTCTGCCATCTTGTTTGGCCTGGATCCTGCAAAAAATGTCCATGTGTTTTGAATATATATACTTACATAACAGAATATGGATAGAGTTTACATTTAAATTTGTTGAAAATAGTTTTAGTGATTATTATTTTCTATTATTATTATATCATTAGCAGCCATTTTGCTTTTTCCGCCATCTTGGTTGACCTGAATTTCAACAAAAATGTTCTACAAAATAATTTTTAATTATTTGGTGTAACCAAGGACATATTTGAATAGTCAGTGTGTCCAACATATTTTCATAAATATTTTTCTCATTATTTCAGTATATTAAAATAATTACATGGGCAGCCATTTTGAAATTTTCGCCATCTTGGTTGACCTGGAACTTGTAAACATATCCAGAAAAATACGTTGTTAATGTTTATTAAAGATTATGGACAGATTTTAGGTTTAAATGTGTTACAAATATTTTTTAAGGATTATTTTCCTTATTATTATAAAGTATTGTAATTATATCACTGGCAGCCATCTTGCTTATTTCGCCAATTTGATTGACCTAAATTCCAACAAAATTTTTTTTTTAAAAATATGCTTGAATTATTAAGCACAAATATGGCCAAATATAAAGAGCAACTGTCACAAATATAATTTTTAAGGATAATTTTCCCTTCTACTATAATATATTTAAATTTTAACACTAGCTGCCATCAAATTGACACAGGTTAGTTTTGCCTGGGTCAAAAGTATAGTTAATGCTTATTTTTCCTATTATTATAAAATATTGACATAATTATTGCATTGGCGGCCATTTTGCTTTTTCCGCCATCTTGGTTGACCTGAATTCCAAAAATACATTTTCAGAAATAATTTTGGATTATTTATCATAAAATCTGGCCAGATATTAGTGGCAACTGTGTCAAAAGTATTTTTAATGATTATTTTTCATATTATTTTTTATATTATGATCGTCCTTTTGGCAGTCACTTTGTTGTTTCCGCCATCTTGGTTAGTATGGGGTCTACATAAAATATCATAATATCATACTTAAAATGTTACGTAGAATTTGACATAAAGTTATTTGGGGTTTTCAATCGAAATATATTTGAATTATCATTTTCTGAGAGTTTTTTTCATTACTTTCTTATATTTGTGGGGAATTTTTACTGCATTATTTTTAATTCTTCGGTGCTTTTCCACCATATTGGGGAGGGCAAGTTCTCGACTTGTGTCGAGGATTGTAAAAGTTTTCCAGTAGAACAATAATTTACGTCATTAAGGTTGAGGATTGTGAAAATTTGCAATGTTTTTGCACAATTTTTAGAAATATTTCATTCAGTTTGACGGCCATTTCGTTTTTCCCGAATCTTGGTTAACCTGGACCTTTCTAAAGTAGTCCCAAAATTACTGTTGGAATTGTTGTCATAAAAGATGACTAAATTTTATGAGTGGATGCCTCAAAGATATTTTTTAGAATATTTTCTTTATTTTTAAGGAAAAAAGGCTAATTAGCATAATTTATGGAAATTAGGAGGTTATATGCATGGATAATGAGTGTTTCTTTACACAAATCTTTTCTGTTTGGCGCATAGAATATTCATGCCAAGTGGGACATTTGCACTAAAAAAATGCAGTGATCACCCTATATTTACCCCTTATCAACTCTATTATACAGTCGACAGCTGGTTGAGGAATCCCAAGTCTTCACTTTGGGCCAATCTAGAAAAAATTACAAAGAGGAGGACATTTTACTTACCGTTTCAACTAAGATAAATCATTCCTGAAATTGCTTTCACCTCATAATTATTTCGTACGTTGACGTTCTTAATGATTCTAAAGCATGCGCGTGGGAAGCTGTTCTCAACGGGTTGAGGGGAGGTTGATAAACGATGTTTCGGACCGTCGTTCTAAGGGGAGGGGTGTCCCCCTTCCCTTTCGAAAATTTTGTAATATTTGATGATTCTTACATGCAATATGGTGCCACATATTGGCCAAATTTTAAGGAAAATTACTGCCAGTTTTGACTTTTCTGAAGAGGGGTTTTGGTCCTTGAATTTTTTACGTGGGTTTTAAGCACTACCATTCCCCCCCCCCTTCCACACCGCGGCTTCTTACGCCTGTGATCTGAAATGTTCTTTGGACTGCTTAGTGCGTAGCGACACAGTATTCTTTGGTGCGTTACCTCTAGGGGACATTCTGTACTATATTTTTGTTCAAGGGATGAGGAGACAGTCTGCACTTTTACACCGACAAGAGCTGCCACTTTTCCATCTGGAAGAGATTAGGTCGTCCACTCCACAGGATGTGAACCAAAAGTGGCTCTGTAATAAAGTTGTCTAGAGAGACCTTCAAAATGGTTTCTTATTGTCTTAAAAAGCTGTTCAATTCCAAATTTAATAAATCGTTTTTCTACACATTGGTTTAAATATGCAAACGATATCAACATTCGCGAGCTTTACAAGTACGTGTTTCCAGCTCGACTTCCCATGCAACACTAGCATGCATTGGATTAATGGGAACCGAGTCTGGATTGACTCTCACTGGAGATCAATAGGCCCGATAGTCTCTACGGGTGTTCAAAGACCATATGGCCCTGCCCACTACACAGAAAATGCTTAATGATATCTCGGAGAAAGTAAAATATTTACGTGACCCATATGGGAGATATAAATTATTTGTAAGCATTGTTCTCCTTTTCCTTTTCCTGTAATTTTTTTCCTTCATTTTTCTCATGGAAATGTCTTAGTCTTTTATGTCAGTCGGTCTATTATAAACCGTTTGATGGTTTAGTACAAGATTGCGAGAGTTGTATCTTTAACTGGTTTTTATTTAACCCCAGATCTATGTGCCTTAACTTCATATATGAAAGTAAAGATATTCATAGCCTAAGCGCGTTGGACTGCGTCCGTGTGACACCAATATGTCTGCGTGCGTGCGTGTGTCGGGGGCAGTGTGAATTATATGGCAGTTGTCGTCCAACGTAGAGTCAGCTCCGTCTGTAGGGTCACCCATCCTTTCTTAATACGAATGGTGGATTTGTGAGCATTTCAGCATCAGTATATAATAAATTTTGCACCATCGTACGTTTTCTTCACTTGGTAGTATATGCAACACCTTAATGAGATTCTCAGATGTGTCAAAATTGTAACTATATTCACAGTGACAAAGCAGTATTTTCATCAGGCCCGAAGTCAAGGGAAACAGGGGAGAGCGCTCCTAGCAAAACTTCGAACCATACAAAATTTACGAGAACAAAATATTACCATTGCCTAAATGTATCTTAATATATTTAGCCCCTCCAATAAATAGGGAGGAAGGAGGAGTTGGATTGGTGGTTGGGGTACAGCCTTGCATACTAGAGGTCCCAAGATCAAATCCAGGTGGAACCACTCGGAAATTTTCTGGGGACTTAAATTTGCTTGTTCAGCGTAAAGCTGTTCACAGCGGAGGTGGCCAATTGGCGAATTTTAAGGGTATCTGATTGTCCGTTCCAGGAAGTTTTCCGATTAAGGAAGTTGTCTGATTCAGGAAGTTGTGAGCTTTGCTCGGTTTAGCTGTCGAGCAAGGGTGCAGAGTAAGGAACCAAGTAAATGTCACGATCGGAAGGAGCAGTAACTTAGCTAGAATAAAGTTTTTCGATTTCTCATCAGCATTCAACACCATCCAGCCGCATGTCTTGACCAATAAGCTCCTCCATATGGATATTCCCAAGCCTACGATTTCTTGCATTATAAATTACGGTACCTTACGATGCGCTCACAGTTCGTGAGAATGCAGACAGTGTCTTCGAACGTTATTGTTCCAACACAGGAATTCCAGTGGCGTAGCCAGGATTATTTTAGTAAGGGGCGCTGGGGGGGCTTGACCATTTCACGGGAGGGCGCCTTGTTACTATCTAAGCGGAGCGCCACCATCGGTTGGCGCGCAGCGTACCAGAAAATTTTAGCTTAAAAGGCCTCCTAGATCGCCGAAAATGACACTTTCCAGACCTTGCAGGTTGCTATAAAGTTTTCTAAACATCCTTTATTGTAAGAACTCATGTCTTGATATGGTCATAAAATAGTTTATTGAAATAGAAAAAAATACAGTCTGGTAAGTTACTTTGAAAAATTTTAACTCTTTTGTGAGTTTGCCGCCGGCGTTGACACTTTTTGGCAAATCTGCACAGTGACGTCGCGCAGAGGTTGGTGATGGGGGGGGGGGCACTATAGAAGAGGATGCAGTAAGTCCTCCCCCGATACACCCAGAAAGCAGTTGTAAAATTTGCACACAAGTTTATATTCGCATCGAAAGTAGTTTGAACCTGGAGCAAATCCTTGCTTTTTCACCTTGTGCCTTGTCCCGGGGGGAGGGGTATAAGGTGAGGAGAATTTTTTGTTCATTTAAGATGGCTTAGACGCAAAATGGTGCTATCATTAATAAATTTTCGAAACGATCATATACTGGAAAACTTTTGCAATTGCCTGAATTTTTTCTTTTGATTGACTGTAAAAGAAAAGGTGTGTTGTCTAAGTGGAGGGGTGAGTCCTCCCCCTGAAAAAAAATTGTAAAGGTAAGGTAGCTTAGATGCAAAATGTCAAATCCTTCGATTAATTGGCCCATGCTTAGAAATTATTTTGGCTGTGGCAGGGGGCTCGAAAATATGTGTAACGACAAAAAGTTCATGCTACGGATGTTGCCGTGTACGCTACTTGTGATAATATATTGCTCTAAGATCCTCTACAGATGCTAGGTCCCTCAGAGGTCGAAATGTACTTTTGTCGTAAAAGGGATTTGGTTACAATAAATGTATTATTGCCCAAATAATGGTTATAAGATATTGAGTGTGTAAAGTGACAAAGGCGCGCGAAGAGCACGGAAATTTTGCAATAAAAATCAGTCGGGTTCCGTTTTCTTCCCGAAAATATGAGATGAATTAGGTCGAATTAGCGGCACCAAACAATAATTTGAGTGAGGTAAGAGGTGAAAAGGTATTGCCGACTTTTTTCAAGAGCCTGAATTCCAGAGGGGAGACTGGGGGCGCGAGGCTTTTGTGGGAGCGCGTCCCTAAGTCCCCCCCCCCCCGTAGCTACGCGCCTGAGGAGCTCCTCAGGGGACAGTCCTTGCACCTTACCTGTTCAGCCTGTATACATCTGACTTCCGATATGATTCGTGTCCCATTGTAAAGTTCGTAGATGACACAGCATTGATTGGTCTAATAGCTGATGATAATCCTGCTGAGTACTTAAGTGAGATGAATAGATTTGTAAACTACTGTGAGGTATATTTTCTGCAACTGAATGTGAGTAAAACTGAAGAAATGGTGATTGCTTTTAGGACCAACTCTTGTCTCCCCGACCCTATTGTTATCTCAGACTCCTCTGTAGATAGTGTTCATTCTCATAAGTATCTTGGCGTTGTTATCAATGACAGACGCAGTTGGTCTGAAAACATTGATCTTACTCTGTCTAAGCTAAGCGCTAGTCTGTGTTGTTTGGGGAAACTGAAATATTTTGGTATTCACCATACTGTCTTATCACTATTTTATCGTACAGTCATTACTAGTGTATCTTCGTATTGTATTGTTTGCTGGGGTGGCAGTGTCGCAGACCAGGATAAGAAGAAAGTTAATGGAATAATTATGAGAGCTGATTATTTGATTGGTAACCATTCACTGCCCAGGCTGGACTCTTTTTATCTCTCCAACCTCCAACGCAAGCTCCGTTCTGTTTTGGATGACCCAGAGCATCCGTAACTGTTTTCTCTGTGTACCAAATAAGTCGCAGCGGTAGGATGAGACATCCAGCTGCCAGTACTGATCGATTTCAACATATTTTCACACCGAGGGCCATTGCGCATTTTAACACCACATTTAAGAGGTAGTTCGTTTTTGTGCCATAATTTCTTAGTCATGCATTTTGCTTAGTCATAGCCTTGCCTATATAGTTGTCTTATGTGTAATATCATTTTTACTCGCTGGATGTTGCCTTGTTGTATTTATGCTTTATGATTCTTTTGATCACTTATATGTTTCTTCTTATTACTTTTAGCAAACTGCAATAACCCATTTTTGGTGCTTAATGAAGTCATTTGAATTGAATTGAATTGAAACGAGGAGAACGTCTCCCAATAGTTATTAAACTGTCATGGTCAAGTCTTTAATCTCTAACTGCCAGCTTGATTCGTTGAAGCCCGGAGTAAACTTTATACCAGAGAACATCAGAAGGCCTACTCTTCTGTATAATGGATTTAAAACTAAAAGAAGGCAACCATTGGTGAGTGTCAGTTTTGGGTGAGGAGCAAATTTCCAGGTACTTGCAACCCCAGGGTCAAATTCCATTTGGACCATTTGCCCAAAACACATTCTACTCGAATGGTCTTGAATGGTTTCAAGTGGTT
>WURT03327489.1:0-24370 GCA_009936505.3 Holothuria glaberrima | reverse complement strand
TTGAAGTGCCTCTAGCCTATGTATTTCTTCAGAGCAATTTATTTATGCTTGAATGTGTTTGTTAACACAAGATGTACTTGTCTACAGAGTAGGTTTTGTGAAACTTGGTAGATGAAGTAGACTTTCACTGCCAACAACTTTGAAGACCATGTAGCAGTTACCAGAATTACAGGCAAACTTCACATTAGCTAAAATTTTTTTTTTATGGTGTGCTCATGGCTGAGTTCATTACATTTAGCAATGAACCATAGTGCCCATTGGGCTCTTGTTTAGCTTGTGTTTGGCACTTTGATGTAGTACCGTAGTCATCTGGCAACCACTACTACAGTACTGCAGGTAAAATTGCGTAATTCCATTTGCGTCCAACATACACGTAGAGAGAGACTTTCTATTGCCTGTAAATAATTCATCAAGTTGAAGAAAAAACTGGTACCAATATCATGCAGTGTGTTTGTGATTCAAACAAAACAGGGAGGTTTAAACCCCTAAAGAACTGGGAGTTAAAGAATACCGAAAACTTCAGAAAAACTTGGGGTAGGGAGATGAGAGAGAGGGGGAGACATGAAACGCTAGCTACCTGTTGAACAGAGAGTGGGTGAGTGAGGCTTACAAAGATTTTATATGGTAAGCCTACCGTATGCCAATTGAGAGGAAAGCTGGATTACCTAAAAAAAAAAATTATAACCCATAGATTCTCTGGTTTCTTTTATAGTGCTACTGAACCTGCAGTACTGTGCTTTTACAGACTTAGCCAGAGTGCCTGTGCAGACAGTGTGGAAAGAGGCAAAGGCTATGAGGATATGTTTTAGGTTTATTTTTAATATTACATGTTTGATACAAACAATGAAGGTACCAGGTAAGTGGGTATAGACCAGAGATTTGAAACACACTGTTAAAAGTGAGTGCACCCCTTACCCTAGAGAAGATAAATAATGTTCAGTTAGTTTTTTATGAAAGCTCTTCACAGAAGGAATTTCCTGCAAATCCAAAGGAAGATCATTCCAAATTCTTGTAAAATGAACAGCAGAGGGAGTTGAATAAGGTCTGTGTTCTTGGAGTCCAATAAAATAGTCTACATAGGGCATGATTACTAAGTCCTATCAATTGATTAAATTCTACTAGACAATGCCCATTAAACAATTTTATCACCAAGAGCAAGTCAGTCTACGGTTGTGCTTGATTCTGGTTAACAGCTTGATTTTGTTAGTTGCAAAAGCAAGACTATTATTTGGGAATTTTCTTAGATATAGAATTCTGACAGGCCTCAATATGATTTAAATGACATACAGTACAGGTACAGCTATACACATACATTAAAAGGGTGCCAAGTAGATCCCACAATGCAACAAAACAGGTAAAACCAGTTATGCATGAAGTTGTACTCTATTCGTTTATCTTGTCATTGCCAGATGTCACGATATAGCCTACTTGCTAGTAATACTTATTCATAAACAGTAAAGCATGTCAGTACTTTAAATGTACAGACCTGTTAAAGGGTGGACAGCATAAGTGTACAAGGGGGGGGGGCGGACATATACCCTTCCAATTTGGGCAAAAAGCGTGGATCCATTCGGGCAAATGAGACAGCCAAGAAATGCCCTTTTTGCAGGCCATGACTACTCTCTCTATAATCTGTGCAAGTGCACATCAAAATTCGTGCAACTTCGTCCAATGTACAGTAAAGTGGGGCAGAAATATTGACCCCTGTACGCCTATGGCGGACGGTATTAATTTCTGCAGTTGAACCTGCTTATGATTGATGATGTTGAAACCTCTATACTGGGGCTACATCCTGCTTTTTGAGTAAGCAGGAAGGCACCCCACTGCAAGCTAGAACTGTTGAGTTCAGATGTACTGTAATATATAGTACAATTACTGGCTCATTGAATGACTTAATTTTTTGATCAGGTATTTTTTAGCCAAAGGAAAGAGTTTGGGGGTTGAACTCCTTGTAACTATAAAATTTTTAGTACAAAGAAGAAGAATGCCCAAAAATCACCTTTTCAATGGCTTTTTCTCTGATCTGCCATTGGGGCCCTTTTCCCACTGGAAGGACTAGGTGTTCTGGCAGTTGCTCTGGTATTTTGGGGTATAAAGTGTCCTTGCTGTAGCCTACACAATGAGTGACTGTTATACCATCAGTCTACAGTATAGTTCTTTTCAGTTACAGTGTACCTGTGCATTTTTTGTTCAGGAATTTTCATTTTGTGTCTTTTTTCATTGTTTGTGGAAAAACTGGAAAGATAGTGCAGTACTGTACTGCACAGTTTAGTACAGTGCAGTGCAGTGCAGTATAATTCAGAACATTACAGTGCAGTGCAGTATTGTGTGCTATACTGTAGTACAGTAGAGGACTGCAGTGCAGAGCAGTATGGAACAGTGCAGTGCAGTACCAGTACTGTAGGTCTTCAGTTTGTTGCTGTATAGTACAGTACAGTACAGTACAGTACATACTGTACACACTGTATTTTCATTAATTTCTGTATCCTGCACATGGTGATCTGTATGGAGTTTATATGTTGCTGTGTTACAGTGTGTCTCCATTACATACAGTGATACTTTGTAGTGTTATGCAGTATCTTACATAGGGGATATATACGAGGGTGCCTGGTCTCAAATGTGATTTGAGATCAATGATGACGTCATCACAGAGGCTGAGCAGACCGAGGTGATAGCTGAGGTCATCGGAGGTCTCAAATCACATTTAAGACCAGGCACCCTGCTTTTATCCCTATTCATAAACATCTCATCATTAAAATGCTCAGAATCGACAAAAAACATTGAATTTTTCAACAAAATTTTACAGATCACATTTTTATTCTCCCAGCTAACTTAGGCTCTATTATGACGTCATGTTTGGTTTCTTGAAATAACAGCGAACAACTCAAGCCAAAAGAAAGGAGAGAACCATGCACATATTTTTTCACTTCTTCAAAACAAATTCATTTAGAACTCAATCGTTTGAACCAAATTTAAGTCAATTGATATAACAAATACAACATTTGTCTTTGTTGAATATGCTTTCTTTTGTAGTACATATCATTTACCTTAATTAAGGGTCAAATTGATACATGTTAGCCAGCAAGCGAGGTAAACATACACAGGGCACAACTGCACAATACAATACCCAGCATACACAGTAGTACACATGCAGTGGCACACAGTATAGTACGGGGATAATTACTGCATATACCGGGAGTTGTGAGAGACGCGTTTGCTTTCACGGTGTGGCACGTTTGTTTTCAGTTGTACGAGTACTCCGAAAAACACATAGGAGATATATTACACCCTCAAACCATATGCACATAAAACACAATATTCTAATTCTCCCAACTGTCAAAAAGCCGGTCTTAAATGCAATTTAAGACCGGTCTCAAATGGTTTCTGGCCAATCAGAATGCAGGAAACCAATAGAAGTGTTTATGAATGTGCATTTAAAAGCCCATAAGGTTAGTTAATTAGATGGGGTTTAACAACCAACATGTGTGTTAAATATAGTATCAGCTGGAATATTAAGGGATAAAAATCAACTTAAAATTGTAAAGACAGGGTAAAATTTAACTAAAAATTCTAGGCAAATGCAAATGAGGGAGTCGTGTCAAAAGTTCATCACTTACTGCTATTGTACTTAGTGTACTTCCTGAGACTGCAAACCATATTGGCAGTACTCACTACTGTACAATATGTGTCAGTACCATTGTGTACCTTAAGTACAGAATTAACAGCTTTAACTCCTTGAACAGTACTATTTGTAGTATCGATGCCTGAAGAGGATTGTTATACAACCTTAATAACTGTGCTGACCACTAAAATGTAAATTTCTAATTTCTCTTGTGATAACTATTGTTAACTACAAAAGACCTGACAATATGTGATATGTGCCAGTAACAGAACCAGGGGCAAGGTCTTAGCCAGCAATTGCATCTCAATGTATTTGAGATGGCTAAATTTGAGTGAGAGACAGCTTTGATACGTTAGCCAATAAATGTCTGGTTATAGCCTTCCAAATTGAGTTTGATTTGACATTCAGCTCAAACATAATTGAAACTCACAGATATTTCAAACCAAAGTAGTCCCTGCCAAAATGTTTGGCATATGGACAAAATAGTTCCCGTAATATAAATTAGAACACTCCACTATAAAACGTGAAGCTAATCGAAGACAATGCCAGTTAGCCTACTGTAACTTAATAACACAAATCACAGCTTCAGTGCCTAGCCTACATGTAAATGTTGCTTGCCTGCGGTGCCAGAAGGATAGTGCTTCATACTGAGTAAATTAGTAACAAATGAGATGCCCTACTTTAAAATCCTGGCTATACCCCTGGCCAGGGGTTTGATAGAGTGGAGGTGCAGGGGGTAGCAAGGAGTGTTTCTTCTCCCCTCCCCCTTCCATTTCACCTGTACAAGGGTCATTAAAGCCCACAGAGGTTTATGCAAATCTATTTCACTCCTACTTACCTCCCCTATTATTACAATTCACCAGTGTCAATGGTATTGAGTACATTTGTAGATATCTATTCAAATGGTGGTCTGCCCCATTAGTTTGATGACTTTTTGGCCATAGCTGAACACTGAGACTTTAGGAATGTCAACACACTGATACTGTACAAGCTCTCTGGAGAAAGGTGGCATTTTTAAGCTGCACATTTGTTTGATAGACCTGTGGAAAAATTGTGGCTGGATTTGTTTTGAAAATTTGTCGTGGCAATACTGTGGGCATAATTTATAATCAGGGTGGTAGCTACAGTGGTCAGCTCTAGCCAGCACTCACAATTGCTGACCACCACTGCAGAAAAAAATACATACTGCCAACCACCACTTGTGCACCTGTGCGACAAGCACTTTGGTCCAAGCTGTAAAATTGTGAAAGTGTCATTGATGATGGGGAACTATAATATTAAATATGAGGAATTTACAGAAACCTACAAGTCTCACAATATTGATAAATAAAGCACCATTTTGCATCTAAGCACTACAACTTATGCAAAAAGTTTCAGAAGGAGGGGGGAGACACCCCCTCCCTTTATACCCTTCCCCCAGGCTGTACAATTTAAACAACCACCACTTCAGAAAATATAACCACCACTCACAATTTGCAAGCTATAGCCCTGCTTATAATGTAGTACTTGTATCATTGGTTTCCCTATTCTGTAAGATTGCAACAGTGAGAATTGAGAAATTTGGTGTATATTGCACAGTTAATAAAATATTTATTCTCACAATGTTGTGAGGTCTCAGAGCATGTTTAGAACTGTTTCCAGCAATACAACTCGCATGTACTATACATATATGTTACTACAGTGTAGATGCCATGTGGTACCAGTCAAATCTGTTCACCCTTACTTTCGATTGAAATCATTAATTGTGGTATTACATTCTCCCCTCTTACAGCAAAATCAAACTTCAGACCAGAAGATGAGGAAACCAAAAAGAAATCTGCAGATAATCTGAGAGAAATAAATGAAGATGATGCACTTAGGAAGGAGAAGGATGATCCAGTAGAAGAGGGGAAAGAGGCAGATGAGGAGCCTAATGAGAGGCAGGAGTCCAAAGAGCTTGACTCAGAGAGGAAAGATGAGAAAACAGAGGTCTCTACAGAAGAGAAGAATGAAGAGGATGACGTTAAGGGAAATGAGAAGTTTAACGTGGGTGATGAATGTAGAAAGATCTGGGCCAAGATTTGCCCAGACACTGATTATGAACACAACAAAACTTTTAAGGCTACATTCTCGAAAATGCTGAAAAATGCCATTTTTTTGAACAGGAATGCTGATAGGATAAAAGAGAGTGTTTCAGAGCCACAGAGCTTGAAGTCAAGTTATGATGACAATTCTGATAATGATAGTGAGGAGTTGGCTTCACGTGGACCCGGGCAGACAAACTATCAGCAAAGTGGATATGCTCAGAATTTTATCCCATCCCCTGGGCACCCCCAACCAATGGCCTCACCTCCTCATGATTCTATGAGCATGCCCATTATGATGGAAATGGGAAGAAACACAGGAATGCCAGACTTATATTGGGACAGTGATATAAACCCTGTTTCCCCACCCTTTGGATCTTACCCCCGTGACACCAGCTGTGATTACAGTGTCAGCTCCAACTCTCCTCAGAGTATCACTGATGACCTTAATAACATACCCACTGTTATTGCTAAGGGTATGCAAGTTATTGTTCCTGGACAGCTTCAACAAGATCAAAATGTTCAAGATCTTCTTAGCACATGGGGAGAGCACACAGAAACACGAGATTTTGATGAACAGGTCTGGCCGTCTGATCCTTCCTCTCCTTCTAGTTACCAGGGCAACCCCCCTAGTGTGAGTTCCAGTGATCTGGATTCTGTTTTTAATTCCCCTGCTTCCAGTCCCTATAATCCTGCAATGTCCCCATCTTCGGGGTCAACAGGTTCAGCAGTACACTCACCGGCAGCAGTTCCTATCACCAATGCTCAGTGGTGTGCCAACAATTCTGCGGCAGCAACTCAGTACAACAACAGCACCCCTGGCATGACCATCAGTACTAGCAATAGTATGAACTTTGGACATGTCCAAGTAAGGTCATCCATTGGATCTAGTGGCTGCTACCCTGGAAGTGTGGAGGACAAGGTAGCCTCTATCAACAGAATCAAAATGGAACTGATGAATTACGATAAACCTAACCAAGCTTCCCCTTCCCTTCCTCCTATTAATAACTTTTTGAACAGGCCTCATCGGGACAGGGTGCACCCTTACCCCCCTAGACAACAATTCCAAACCCCGTACAGGAGTAGACCGTGTGAACCCTTCCAACAACAACCTGATCAAGCTATTACAACAAAAGATGTACCAGTTGTAGAAGCTCGGAGGGACTGTGCTCAGTTCCAAACTTCCAGTGTCCCCATGCAAAATGATTGGTACAGAAGAGCACAGAATATGTCAAGAGAAGAACTGTTGAAACGTGACCGCAACGATCCCTACGAAGGAGAAGAGTAAGTTACCTACAATTTAAAGGTCTGTGGATCTGTGGACATGAAAATGTGATGCCTGCCTGTTTGGTGTAAAAAAACAATGAAAATGTTAAGAATAGCCACAACACCTGTCAAAACCCATCAGATATTGCCCATTTTACAAAACAATTACCATTTTTCACCTTCATCATGAATATATTTGAGCTACAGTACTTATGGAGTTGGTTAGATGAGGTTTTAGGGCTCAGTTTTTAACCAACTGGTTTAGGTAGGGCCAGCCACAGCCTTTTTTCCAGTTGTGGCTCACTGGCTTGTTTTCCCTACCCCATTGCTTATGCTGAGCACCAGCACCACTACTTATGGAAATTTCTGTGGCGCAGAGAGGGACCTGGCAAATAGGTGTTATATTATCCACTGTTTGATTAACCTTCGTTCCCAGGACAGTTGTATAGGGAATTCTGGGATACCCTTAAGCGTTTGTTTCGGAAATAGCTATTTAGTCCTCCGAAAATGTCCACAGTTAACACCAAACTAGAAACTAGCTATTAAACAATTGAACGATAATTTAGCCTATAATGTAGCCTATATCTTAAGTCGAATGTATGTGGTGGATGTGGGTGGGGGTGGGGGTTCCTTGAGTGATTGTAATGCACCTCTGCTCGTCATGGGCCTGTGGCTTGATTGCAAGTTTAAAGGGTTAGTCTAGGTGGTTAAGTACTTCTACAATGTTTCTTTGTTTTTGTTTTTTTTTTTCAGTATTCTTCAAAAGCTTATTCTTAATCAATACGTTGAGGGTTCAATCGCTGTCATCGAACGCATGAGGAGCCTCAACCTCAGCCTGGATGGTACCAATGATCAGAAGCAGTCTGCTCTGCTCATGGCAGTAATCAACAACATGCCAAAAGTAGTACAGCACTTGGTTAATTGTGGTGTTGATGTGAATGCTGGTGATAACAAGGGCACTTTTCCCATTCATTATGCTGCAACCCACGGGTTTGTCACCATTATTCATGCTATGTGCAGTGGGCGCCCTCCTGTTAACTTGGATCGCCTTGATTTCAAAGGTAGGTGATATTTTTATGTACAGTCGCAAGGAGAAAGCTTGACAGCAAGGCTTATATTAAGCAGGCGCCTGGCACTTTTTACTTTGCAGGTCATTATGTTTTGCTCCTGGTCCACTCAAAAATAAGACAAAGGGGAGTTGGCAATATTCTGTTATTGGCACCCGCTAAAGCTTCGTTGTTTGAACGTATCACACTTTGTATAAATCAAGAATTACTAAAGGCCACTCTTGGTCTCAAGAAATAGTTGCTCCCGGTTCTGCCAAAAACTCATACAACCAAGAGCTCCTTTTTGTAAGCTTTGGCTCTAGGTCTGTGTCCACTTAATTAAAGGCTTGCTTGACAGCGTTCTTATAGGAACCCAGTAGTACTTACCAAAGAGTATGATATTCAAGCCTTTACAGTCAGAAAATAATTATGTTTTTCAAAGATGTGGTGTTTTTGAGGTTGTTTAGACAACAATAAATTCACGATTCCAGAATGATATTCTGCTAAATGATTTGTGTTTACTAGAACTTATTTCCAGTTTGGAAGAATTGTCCTTCTCAATTTTTTCTGGAAGTGGGGTGGGAGAGGGTAGATGGGGAGACTGGCAGAGCATGTAATTGCATTTGCTCTGTAGGGTTGGTTATATGTAAAAGACAGGTCTCTTGTTGAATATACAGTAGTTGGTACAATTTTCATAGTAATACTGATGGTGTAGGCTGTATCGTAAATAAGAAGTTAATTAAACATGGTGATATTAAAATATGGCCAGGCAATTGATGGACTTTACTTCAAGTGCATAGGGAGTGTGCACTCATCCAGGAATACTATTCTCTACATTCAGTGTGTTTACTTAGTATTCCCAAAGCTGTAGTTAATAGACTGTACTGTATGTTTGTTTCCGTATCAATTTTTTTTTTTTTCTTTTTTTACCCAGCATAATTGATCATGTGGAAGTAGCTTGTATGCATTTTAGTCGCTACCCCTGTTCATGTGCAGTATTGGTCATGCAGAGTAACCTATCCAATGCTTGCAAACTGTGAGAGTAGGGTACATCCCTCTGGCTAACTTTGGTTGGTCACTTTGTATATACATGCACATCTGTGCCTCGCTAATTTCTCTGATGTGGAGACTCTTTCACGTTGATACCAGAAATGCAGCAATGTAAAAGAGTTTTACACATAATTTGCCAGATGTTAGACAGTAATCAAGTTGGTGGTATCAGAAAAAAGTTAATGACCTTGTGTGTTGAGTTTGTAGAGGTGTATGTTCCACTGATGTCACAGCATTGTGTTTATCTGATGGTTAAGCATTCTGCCTGTCAATTGTTCATTGCGTAACAATGGTATCTAAAGATCCTGCAGTGGGAGCGTACCATAAATAGTATTACGATGTGCATATGCTTTACTCTGCAGTAAGGCATACTCTGCAGTAAGGCAATTGCACACATGCTGACATCACATGAAATGCCTCTATACATGTACATGTGCCATGAATATGTAGAACTTTATGTACACATCCATTTTGCATTAGTTTTGTGTTTGCAGCACAAGTTATATTGCAAACTTTAAGATTTAGGCCTTTAGCAAGTTATAATTCCTTTTGCCTGGTTACATGTGTAAACT
The DNA here is from genome assembly GCA_009936505.3 of Holothuria glaberrima. NCBI lineage: Eukaryota > Metazoa > Echinodermata > Holothuroidea > Aspidochirotida > Holothuriidae > Holothuria > Holothuria glaberrima. Next base: position 14,751 of record WURT03327489.1, on the reverse strand, counting down.
TTACACACTTGACTTGATATGGTACCTCTGTAAGATGTAGCCTACTTGTTACACACTGCGTGTTGACTCATGCTAACTTTTACATGTGGCCTTTTTCTCATTTCTTTCATCCAAGGAAAAACACCATTGATGTGCGCAGTGGAAGCCCATGGCACGCAACAGGTCTTTTATGAGGGAGTAAATGAAGCGATCCATCAAGTCAATAACATGGAGATGGCTCATACCCTCATGCAGTATGGGGCACAGCCAATTACACAAGTAAGTTTTCAGCCTTAAGTATATATATGGTGTGCTATTGCCAGGATCTTCTTCCAGTTACTGTATGTGGCTTTTGCTGCAGATTAAAAAAATACACCAGGCACTTAACCTGGACCAATACAGAATGACAGGCATGTAGCTTCGGGGCCTGGGCCCCTGATGTTTGTTAGGGCCCCAAAAGTTTTTTTTGTGTCTTAAAAAGAGTGTAAGAATAAAGAAAAAATAAATGTGTAAAAAACATGTTTTGTGCATGCATGAAATCAAGGAATAATTTTTTAACTTAAAATTCAGTTAAAACGATGAAAAATATAGCACCAGATTGCGTCCAAGGACACTTAACCATTTGAAATTTTCTCAAAGAAGAGGGAGACACCCCTCTCCTTAGACCCCCTTACCAGGAAATTGATCAGTACAGTGACCCTCCATTTGATACCTAGGCCCCTAAAAATTTCCTCCTACTACGCCCCTGCAGAGTGACAGCCTACTCTCGCCGTTCTTAAGATTTGTACATGCTCGTTGGTTTTCTCCTTATATTTTTTTTATACACCTGCTGTAGTGGGTTTATACGAACAATATGGCAGCATTCAATGCATCATCTTAAAACTGATTTCTCTAACGTTAGGTTGGTAACCTAACACAGTTGAAGTGAACTATTTTACCTAAATAAGAGGACTAAACCATGAAGTCACTAAAAACAAGATTTTTACGTAAGGCTTTGACAACATAAAGGGGATTCTTACCTTGGATAATCCTCATAAATTGCAACAGTGCAAAAACAGACAAAATTTTTATATTGTGATGAGATAAATTAACTCAAAATCCAGTTTTTCTGGGGAACTTTTTACTTCGGTAATATGTTTCTGTTAAGACATAATTAAGTGCAGAAACATCTAATTCTTTATAAGTTCAGTAAAATGCTTGCTTCAGAACTGTATAAACTAAACAGGGAAAGCACCTTCCTTTCCCCCAAATATCTTGTTCCTTGTTTTAACTGGTAACATCTGTGTGCATGGTTTATATTTAAAAAGGATTTAGCTGTCAGCGTAACATACTGGTAGGTAGTCAGGCATTGTGGCATTGTCTTCTTGCAAGGCCAGTACTTGTGTAATGATAAACTATATGGAAATGCAATGTGTGAAAGAGGAACCCAGGGGTAAAGTTGAGGGCAATTCCCTATAGCATTGTTGAAGTGAATAAATATTGTTAGGTGGTATACTTGGCAAACAATTTCCTTGTTTGGTCGTAATCTGATGTTGTGATTGTCACAGTGCTTATTGAGGAAGGAAGTTGAGTTCATGTAGTAGAAGTCTGTACAGCTGAGAGAGTGTGTACTATGTACTCATGCATACGTGGGTTGAACAGAGGAGTATGGCCATCCATACTGGTACTGTACTTGTACTTCTACTCAGACTGGTACTCACACATTCTGAAGAACTCCAAGCTGGTGCAAAGTTTTGTATTTATTCATGTGAAGAGTATATTGTACTTGCACTCACTTGCACTTACTCATGACATTGTGCATGGAACAATTGGCCTACTGGTGATTAAGATTTTGAAAAATTAAGCCGGCATGCAAATAGTGTGCTTGTACTCACAATCAGAGACAGTATACTAGTTACTTGCTTAGTTACTCTGTACCCGTGACATTCACATTGTGCTTACTACTGTATACAAGTTTGTTAATGCTAAATTTACTTTTGTACTGCAAGTCATAAAGAAATATGTGTACTGGTGGAACTCACAATCAGAGATAGTATATGTGTATATATACTTGCTCAGTTTTACTCCGTACTCGTGACATTCACATATCTGCTTGCTATACATCCTTGTTAATGCAAAATTTTTTACTCGGAGTCACAAAGAAAGATGTGTACTCTTGGTACTCACAGTCAGAGATATAGTATACTCATATACTGACTTTTACAGTTACTTTGCACTCATGACACTCCCATTGTGTTTTGCTGTACAAGTTTGTAAATTGCAAAATTTTGTACTGCTAGCCATAAGAAATATGTGTGCTTGTGGTGCTGACAGTCAGAGACAGTATACTATACTTGCACAGTTACTGTACTTTGACCTTGTACAGGACTTGCTTTACTGGTCTGCATGATAAACACGTGCGTAGTGGTTCAGCAGTAATCATGGCATGGATGTTAATGTAGGGTACTGTTTGGAATTAAAGGGCAAATGTGTCACCTCAATGTATCTCTTGTGATTAAACAGTATAGTCCAATGTGTCTTATCCCACTTTGTTCATTGTGATTAGTAAACATTAGTTTCACATGACAAAAGCATTTAAACATTCTTTGGAATTAAGGGTAAATTCACCCTTTCTCTTTGAATTTACATACCTGGTCACAGGCATTGATTCTTGAGGGGGCATGACCCTTCCACTTATTGAGCTGAGGAGACAATCCAAATCTCTCCCCCCCCCCCCTTCTTAACAATCATCAAAATGCTCTCATGCCCCCTTCAGGATGTGAAGAGAAAACCAACGAGCATTTGATCTCAGTGAGGGCAGATTCTTAAACAAAAGTGTCACATTTTTAGCATATCATTTAGATTCTTCCACAGTTCTATTCATAGGCTATACCTACCATACCTGTCACCTAATCCACAACATGATATCATGCATGATAATAAAGTCTCAAGACGTTGTACCGTAACCTTATTTCATGTCTCCACCCTAACCATAACCTTGTGACATGATATCATGCATGATATGCATGTCTCAAGACAAGAATGTGACACATTACACAACAAAACAAGGATTTGGTGCAACTGTAAGATATGGCTGAAATAGTAAGTCATTATGAAAGTATCTTTTTTGTTTCCACTTGTAGGATGCTTCTAGTGGCAAGACAGCTCTCCACTATGCCATCGCTGACATGAAGTTTGATATGATTGAATTAATTCTGGAAGAAGACAGGTCTCTGCAGGTGGCCAGGGTACCAATGTCTGATGGAAATACCCCCATGCATCTTGCCGTTGCCCTGAGATGTGACCAGGCTATGAAGTGTAGGATAATTAACTACCTGGTTAGTAAGGGAGCTGACATTGCAGCTCAGAATGTGGAAAAGGTCAAACCCACTGACCTGGTGACAGATGGACACACTGAGGTGAGTTTCATTACCATGGTGATGGAATGTAATGATCTGAAAAATTGTGGCCCACCATTGATTAGCACTCAAAAGACAATTCCTGCCTCAGACAGTTCCTACCTATGGCAATTAAAGGGAATAAGCAGTCGCCCCAAATTTATTTTGAAACATCAGCGGAATCTTTCAAATTGCCTCACAATTCACTTTCAAGGACCTTAATGTTTTTTTCCAAACATAAACATCGAATATTTAAGTTTAAAGGAGGAGTTATTCTGCATGGATTTTACAATTCAGTAACAAAATTTTTGTCATGTGTGTAAAAAGAGCAATTCATGAAACCGGATACCCCCGGTACACTAATTCAAATTTGGGTGACTGCACTTTCCCTTTAATTCTCAGACAGCCTTCCCCACCAAGAAATTTGGAAATGTCCTGGGTGGGAACTGTCTGACAGGAAGTTATGTAAGTGGGAACTGCAGTGGTGGCGGAGGGAGAGTATGTCCGAGGAAATTGTCGGGGGGGGGGGAGTTGTCAAGGAGCCCTTATACAGTCACCCAGTAGGGAAAATGAAAATAACCTAATGTGTCTCCCAAAACCTTTGGTACATCACAGCTTCTAAAAGCATTAAAAACCAGTAGTTCCTTATTTACTGTGAGTTTAAACTTGATCCTTATTGCAAGTGAAAGAATATTTCACACCATTCTTTTAATATGTAAATGAATATACTGTTTCTTCTGTTAATTAACTCCTGGCAAATGGCTTTTCTCCAAATACATGTGAAAATTACCCCCAAATTTTTCACAGTGTGTCAAAATCTTAATCAATTTTATTTATGTGCAAACTTCCCGTTAATATGGTACTAATTATTTCTTCAAGGAAGTGAGCTGATCATGCTATTTAAGCAAATTTGACAAAACATTTTGCTTGTATATTTACAGGCGGCACAAATAACAGTAGGTTGATTTTGAAAAGATGGGTGCGGACTTCACAGAAAAACAACTTTTGATTCTGGGTTATGTTTTTACTGCCGTGCTGCAACTTTTTTTAAATTTGAGTGGGACTTCCCATTCCAAAATTGAAGCTTGCCACTTTTGTAAAAAAAACTTATTTCTTACAAAGCATTTCTTTTCCTTTGTTTCTTTACAAGTTAAAAAAGGGAGAATTTCCTCAAAGCTTTAACACTTTTCAAGAAGTTTTGAAGCTTTGTTGATGTGGAGCCTAACTCTAAAGCTTTGATGATATTTTAATAAAAAGCACTCACACATACAAAATGAAAAACATATTTAGGCTTTGATAGTTCCGTAGAATTTGGAACTGTTGTACTGCCTACAGTTCAAATCAATGCAAATCTCATTGTGAATGTATCCCCTATGGTTTTTAGTGTAGTTGAGTTTTCAGTTTGTACAGGTCCATCTCTAATGTGTCAGTAGTATCTCTTACACTTTTTCAAAATCAGTAGCAGGGAAGATTGACCAATGGCTTAAAGCAAGAATTGCTACATGAGGAACTCTAGTCAAGCCATTAGTACTAGTTGTAAACTCAAATGCAGTAAGAGGAAATAATGTATGCAATAAGTTAAAATTTTCAGTTTCAAAAAGTACTTTTCCTGGTGTGTGAAATACAAAAGGATGCACTTAGTAACAGGATTATATACTTTTTTATTGCTGTTTGCGAGCTTCTTTGAACTATTCAGATATGAAACTTTAACTGAAACGTCCTGTTGTTCGTGAGGTAATTAAGCTGCCTGAACAAAAATAACCAAGTCTGATTCATTGCCTTGTGTGCCTGAGTGGCTTTGATGGAATATACAAACCAGGAAACTGTAGGTGATAATTTAAATGAAAATGTAGAAGATAATGGAAGTTTCATACTTTGTGTGTTCATGCATCAGGTTCAATAGCCTATTGCAATGCTCTATGTAATCATTGATTGTTATTACTAAGTGTGAAGTGTATATGCACATGGTAAACTTAATCCTGTTTATTTGAAGATTTCACTTTCTGGTGTAATTTCCATTCTCAGTATTGTCATTATATATATCAAGTATCCTTCTTTAGCATACTCAGTCCTTGTGGTTCTGCTGGAAGGGGTTTTCAGGTATCTATTTGACCAGGCCCATAGTCAAGGGGTGGCCAGGGGCGCAACCCCCCTGAAATTTTTTTGCCCCCACAAAGTTTCAAGTTGCCATTGACTTAATGCATTTTTACACATTTGGTCTCCCTAATAAATTTCTCCTGGAAACCATTTTGCCCCCCTGAAAATTTTTGGTCCCCCAGAAAGTTTCAAGTTGCCATTGACTAAATACATTTTTACACATTTGGCCTCCCTGAAAAATTTTTCACCCCTCCCAGAAGCCATCCCCCCACCTTCAGTACCTTGTCTGGCTATGGGCCTGTATGTGACTCTACAGGTTAGCTGGTAGTGATGGCAGCGGGACTTTGGAGATGATGGTTGAGGAATGAGGGGGGATTATTGGGGTGAGGGGGGGAAGGGGTAGAACATTACCATATCAGTTGCAGAATTGTTTTTGTGACTGGAGGATACTGGGGGCAAGGGATTTCACAGGGATAAGGGGAATGCCCCATTGGACCCACCACTTTCAGCAGGCTACATAAGATGATGTGGGATTCAGTCACATACCTACTGATACAAAACTTTTTAATTGTAGTCCAGACATTTCATTAAGTCAGTGAAGTGTTAACAGTTCTGATGGAGAAAAGTGGAAAGTTTGTGAATGCATATGGTGTTAAAGTGGTTGAAGTAAATTATGTGATGGGTATGATTACAAAACCCTTTCTTTGACAGTGGATGCACATAAGCTTATTCTTCTCCCATTATTTTATTTTTCAGGTGAGAAACTGCTTGGAAAGATACAGCCGAAACAGAAGACGTTAAATCCACCTGACTGATCTCATCTCCTTTGTTATGAATGCACTTTATAACCATCCAGTGAAAACTGGAAGATTGAGGAGGGCTCCTAACCCACAGAAAAGTATTTTATGTGATTGATGGACTGAAAACTTTGCATATGAATCCATCATTTACTGAAATTCTAATTAGTTAAGGTTGGCTAAGACTTACAAGATGGGCACAGAGGCTCCTCATGGACATTGCCCAGTGGTCTGTCTCTCTGCTGGACATATCAGCCTCCTGGTGATCATTGTGTAACAACTGTTACTGTTATGTCAGATCTTGCCGTGGTCCCACCATAGATGCACCCTCCGAATATGTTTCGTGAGGGTAAGTAAGCATTGCAATAGAAAATGGTTTCATGTCACAATAAAGTACTTTTCTGCAATGTATATGTGCTTTTACGAATCCTATATGTTTTCAGCAGTATGGTTGAAAGCGTCAGTGGCTGGATCAGCCTGACTTCAGTTTGGCCACTCTACAGTTTCCTGCAGAAGTCATTTTGCGTAGTAGAAGTGTATAGTAGTGACAAACAGTTAACCACAGCCTTATAGAATTATTTACAACAAAACGCATGAAATTGCTGTGCCAGCTCTAAGTTATGATGATGTTATTAAACAACAAAACTGCAGTATTCTCAGAACCCATCCCTGGAGCTTTTGTTAGTGAAATTTTCAAGTTTTTAAGGAAGGGATTGTCATACAAGATTTTTAAATCTAGGTGCTAGTGCCCTGTACATACTTTTCTGATTTGTTCTTCAGAGTTGATGTGATGTCATGACTCCTTAGAACTGCTTAAGATGTCAACTAGTGTAACACCATGCATATGTTTGTCTAATGTACATTTATTTTTATGTAACATTTAAATTCCTGTGAGAATCTTTGTCAAAAATTCCTAAAGCTGTAAGGATGTGAGAGATTTATCGGAAGTTTTGCTGTATTCGGTATCATTTAATGAGATTTACTGTAAATATGATGTTTTAGATTTAAAGTTTCTAACTTCAGTAAAATTAATATATTTAATATAATTTACAGTAATTTTATATGCTTGAAAGCATTCATACTTTACAAAAAGAGGCAAGTTCTAATCTAATTGCAAAGGTTAATAAACTTGTTTATAAATTTGTCAGTCAAAGGAATTGACCATTTTAGGAGTTTGTGTATATATTTGCTGGCATAGCTGGCCAAATGTTTTCTTCCTGAGGTCAGAGAGTAACCCAACAATCAAGAATGTGCGAGCAACCTACTTCTGCTTTTCAGGGTTGTGCACCAAACCTGTATATACAGTAATCTGTAACTTAAGAGAAGGTTAGTTGCAACATAACTTATCAATATTGCAAAGAAGTTTACTGTCCTAATTTCAAAGAAGTAAATGTATTTTCAAACTTTTCTTTTAGGTATGAAGTTTCCCTTCTGGATGCTTAAATAAATATAAGCTAGGTTTTGAAACTTACCAGTTCCTTTTGTAGAAATTACTTAATTTGTGTCCTTTGTGCATCACCAAAAGCCGCAGTGACCTCTAAAAACTGAGAATCAGGTTTGCAGACTCTCCCAAACATTCATCGTGTTTAGCAACACATGAAAATTTCCACTGCTTTATGTAAATACTAAAGTTTCAGACCCGGTTTTGGGAGAAGGCAATTTGAAATGGCCCAGGGCCTTGGGTACTGTAATTCATTTTCATCTGCAAATTTCAGATTCGAAGAGATTTTTTCAATCTTTCCAATAAGTCATTAAGAAGGTATGGTATCTCTTAAGTTAAGTGATAAAGTGTATATAATTTACCAAACGTTATCCCAAGTTTTTTTTCAAAATTGTGATGAAATTTCTTTCTTTACTTGTAAATACTATTTATAGAATTTGTTGCAAATTAAAGGTTAAATAAGTTTAGTGATGTATCATACTGTTTTCTTGTCATCTAGGAATCTTGAATGGGTCACTTCAGTTACAGTGATGAAAGAATTAGTAGGAAACTATTACGGAGGTGGTTTCATCAAATCTTTTTATTGTAAATTGTCTTGTGTAAGCTTCAGTAAACTCAACTTTGCTCTTATGAAAGAATTTTTGCCTTGGATTTTTTAACAATTTGAAGTATTTCAAGAAGAATTGAAGATAGATTCTGGCTAAGTGTTTAAGTCTTTTGTAATTTTGATGTTACATTTTTTTTTTAATTTCTTAAATTTAGATTAGAATTCGGAGTATTTTTGTAGTAGAGAACTTATATCAAGTGATCACTATAATTCAGATGTGTAAAAAATACTGTAGTTGTACTTTTTGAAACAGATCGAACAGATTCTTAGTAAAGCATGCATGTTATTATAAAAAGAGGCCTGTTCCAACCTGTGCCTGAAACCATGTGGGAATAACAAAAGAAGTCACATTCGTGGATGAAAATATAAATCCTAATGCATGTGGAACTACAATGGAGGGGGGGGGGGGCTGTAGAAATTTTGCTGGAAATTGCATATATGTGAGCCAGGAAGGCGAAGAGCTTTTGCCAGAAAATGGCAATACTCGAATGGGAGACAACAGCCTTCCCAGTCTCCTTTCTCTTTCCCCTGTGGACAAACCTGTATATTTGGTATACTCTGGACACTGATTTAATGCAGATAAATGCAAAATCAAAGAAAAAGAAAGACTTCTCCCAGCTAAGAACATAGGCAATAAATTCAGTGGCTACAATCCCCCAGAGATGGGGAAAAATCAGTTTCTTGGGCAGATCACCTAAAAAATCTGTTATTTGTTCTTAGCAAGCACCCCACTTCTGTGTCCCCTTTAATAGACTGAAGTGTTTGTACAGCACATGAAAAGTATTTCAAGGTGTTATATCAGTGTCCTGAGATGTAGAAAAATGTACTACTGTGTATCAACTGTTTTTAAATAATCAAAAATTTGTAGCAGATGCTCAATTGGTATACTCTTGACCTTAGAAGTTCTGCTTATTTCTGATAGCAGCCAGACCAAAAAGTTCTAGAGAAACCATGTGAAGTTACATGAAAATCCAAGATATTTTGAAGTAGTCTTAAAGTTCAGACAAAAGTTGAGCACTAAATTAAATTAGAAAAAGAAACATTTCGTATTAGACTGAGTGGCCGATGTGCCTTTACAGTAAAGCACAAATGTGTGCAATTGTATGGTGTTCTCAGATTGGTTTGATTAATGTACTGTATCATATCACATTCACCTGGCAAGTGATTTTGAGTAGTGACCATATAAATATAAGTCTGGAAAATCTTTTTTGAAAAACCATGATAATCATTCCCTGAAAATTTGAAGTATGCTAAAGAAACAGGTTGAAAAAATTTTTAAATTAGGCCGCTTGTTTGAAAGTCTTAAGAAGGATGTTCTTTTGTGTATCAATTAACAATTTCCCCAAAATCTGTCAAAATTGTTAAGCAACAGCTTCAAAAGCAAAATGAATACAGGTATCCCACAATTGTTGCATTGTTCTGTTTAGTATTGTGTTTGTATACATGTGTTTTTATTGTGGCTATATTGTTCCTAATACACAGAGCTTCATTTTAAAGTAAACTAATTTTTTTTTTTGACAAAATAGATGGATCCTCATTTCTCTGTTGCTATTGTGCCAATAAATAAAGATAGTGAGATGAACCAAATATGATTGCTTTTTAAATGATTTTTCTTTTCAGCATGAACAGTATTCATACCACAAATTTGACAACTGAAAGTTTATACACAGTAGACAGTTAACTTCCTAGTTTAGTTAAGATCAATACCATTTCAGAGGAGGGGTGGATGTTATCAGAATTTTGGGACTATGGAATACTAACTAGGTGGTGTGCTGTAGCTAGGTGCAGACTACTGTTGATAAAATATGTGTCCCACCCTTTTCAGATGTGTTCATTGGGTTATGTAGCTAATGAAATGGTGCAATTTTGGTGATTCAGAATAGATAGTCCTAAACTTTCCAGAAAGTGTGGGTTTTAAGTTTGGACTTCAATTTTTTTGTTGTTGGGGGGGGGGGGGGAACAAAGGTGAAATTTTATTTTCCCTGCCCATATCAGGAGTTTACAAAGCATGTGTCTGTGATTAGAAGAATCTGAGGCATTGAGGCAGGTAGGCCTACTCACAGAGAAAATAAAAAAAGCTGTGATTGTCTGCATTTCCCCTGAAAAGGAAAATGCAGTCCCCCAATTTTAATTAGTGTACCCAATCATCCTTGTTCAGAAATAGTTCTCATCAATCATGTGACAATATGTTCTTGTTACTCATTTGTTCAATTCATGCAAAATAACTCCTTAGTTTACCTTCAATATTCAAATGGTTTTTACAAAGACATAATGAATGATAATTGGTGTGGGGAATACGAGGATGAAAGGTTTAGCAGATTTTTTAAAATAAACTTGGGACCACTGCTTTCTCCCTTTAAATCAATGAATAGAGTTTAAAGTAGCAGAGAAGTGGAAAGATACCATAGTTACAAGCTTATTCATCTGGTTGTTACCTGTGTCACTTGTCCTTCAATCATCAACACTCGTGGGACACTGAATTGCTTTCAGTATAGACTATTAGCAACTTCTACACACAGGAGTTACCAGGAGGGAAAGTGAAATTCTTGTTCACAGACCATTTGTTATTTCAGTTTACTTCCAACAGAAGTGTTTCAACGACGTCACATGATCAGGCATCTCTTTGGATTTGAAGGGCAAGCATCCACCGTGTCAACATACTGTTACTTTCATGGTATGTGTCACAGTAATATCTATGGTTTATGTTGTGTGCGTCTGCTGTAAATATGCTTACTGAATATGTGTTCTTACTGAATATGTGTCTTGGCCTTCGGTGCCTGGCAATCCCAGTAAAACGATGTTACATGAAATCCCTCTATAGGCTGCAGTATTAGTAACTTGCATGTTTACACAAGAATGAGGAAGGAATGTGAAACTTTTGTTCACTGACAGATTATTTGTTATTTCAGTTTACTTCCAATGCATCAGAAGAGGAAGAAATTCTCTTTATTTGCAAGGTATTCATTTTCAAAATCTGAATGATTGCAAAACCACTTCCTATTTGAAATGAAAGTGGACATAACACTTAAGCCTGGACTCAATACTCAATTCAAAACTTGAGTCCATTTTTCATTGGACTTAGAATTTGCCTGGAGTGGAACATCTTTCAATGGAAAATGGTTGGCAATGTGCTGCAAGTGGACTAAAGACTTGGAAGACAATTCCAGCCAAATCCTGAAAGGGGAACTTAATTGAAAATAAATCAAGGCACCATTGTTTATCACTGGAGAGTATATATATGTATAAACAGTAGGCCTAACTTTTTTAACTCTCAAAAATAAAATAGTTAATAATTAAAGGGCAAATGAATGTATTTAAAGAGGTGTAAATATTTTTCATAAAACTGGGATTTAGTCTACACAACAGTTCTACATTCAGTTTTTAATATACTGTACTTTAAATATGCAACATCATTCTAAAGGAAATACATTGACACAGTAGTTGTCATGTACAGTTTCTCTGAAGTGTATCACAGTGGCAGAAACTGGGCCATTGCTGTATTAAGTTGAAACAAACTGCCACTTATGTCAGTGCCTTCCAAAAGTACATTACTAAAGAGGGGACATTGATAATGGAGTATGAAAAATAGTGTAGGAGTATATGGCATGATGCATTTTTTATTTACCAATATTAGTCAAAGCTACCTCAGTTTCTAGGGGCAAACTGCTGTCCCCAATTGACACAATCAACCATTCATTGCTCCAATTATCTGTTTAAGTGAGCAGTAAGTATGCATAGCTCTAATGACCATTCTGATATTGCAAAAGCTCAATAAGACAGGGGAATGAGGTTACAATATGGACAATAAATTCTCAGTGCCTGGGAAGAAGAACTGTCATTAAGTGTCAAATTATTCATGGCCATGTTGGTCAAAGGTTAGATCACTCCAATTTCATCTGAGAAAAACACTTCCATCAGATGTACTATTTTAATACACCTTTAGGGTAATCATTGAAACATTCATAGATGAGCCCCTTAATAGTAGTGATAAGACCTTTTACTAGTTTTGGTGCATAGGAACAGTTTTCATAATGGAGGATTCCATCCTCAACCTTCAAAAAGTTGGGAGATATGTCCATGCAGTTGTCAAGATCTTTGCCACTTTCAAATAACCTAGGCGATATGAACAAAAATTTCTGTCTTAGCCTGAGCAAGTCATAAAGTTTACTTGTTAAAAGTCTGATGAACTTCTCAAAGGTGAGCCAAGGAAATATTCAGTTGGTTGCAACACCTTTCCAGGATATCCTATGAATGATGAATTTTCAGTAGAAATTCATTGAAGGATGTTTTACTTTTGCAAGCAAGTGGGTACAAGTCAAAAGGAAGTATGCTGTCAGCTTTAGACATAGTATTAAAATACCATGAAATTATATCTTGAAATGAATCCCACATGCCACCTCATGATTTTGTGTCATACTTCAAAGTTGGGTCATGCTTCATGCCAAAAGTTTTCTTGAATGGTGGCAGTATTTGTATTTGAGGTCACACTCCTGAGGCTGCACTCCCTCCCCCAAGGCCTGGTAGCAAACAATGTACAATAAGCCATTCCAAATAAACAAAAGAAAGGGTCAAAACATCCATTTTGAATAAGATGAATCAAAAGATGATCCAGCATTTCTGTATGTGGTCTTGGAAAGTAAGGTATATTAAATAGCTGGCCTCAGAGCAGCCTGGGTGAAATTTCACAGGCCTAGGGGTGTGAGATTGCCAAACCTGAGGTGTTACCTTGCAAGGCCAAGACTGCAAACATCTGCACTGAGATCTGACCGCAGTCCCTGACATTTCCAGCAATGGTTGCTGAGCAAGGAAGGGATCTAAAACACTATTAAAAGAAATGAATAAAGTGAGAGAGGATGATGTACACAGAGAATATTGAATTTATTCATTTTATAAAAGATGGCCTAAAGGTCTGTGGACATGTAATAAATTCAGTTGTTCTACTCAACAAAGCTAGATTAAGATCCCCTGATCAAAAATCCATTGGAATTATTTGAATATCTTTTACCCTTCTCAAGATACATTTCTCTTCAAAGTTTGGCCATTTGTGGGAATTGTTCATTAGCTATGCAAAAATATGATGAGGAGTGTTGCACAGGGTCTGTACTTCTTTTGTTATTCCTTTTAACAGCTAGTTTCTAGTTTGGTGTTTAATGTGGATATTTTCAAAGAAATAAATGGCTACTTGCAAAGTTAACCCCTGGAGGTCATCCCAAAATTACAACTGTCCTTGGAATGAAGGCTAAACTAACAAAGGACAACATTACACCCAGTTGACAGGTCCCTCTTTGTATGTCACAAATTTGCATAAGTAGCTCATGTTTATTCATGGCAGGGGAAAAACAGTCATTTTCTTGGAAAATGGTCAATATTTGATGGATTTTAATGGGAATTGTGGCTATTTTTATCATTTTTTATGCTTTTTACACATAATAGGCAAGCATCCCATTTACATGTCTACTGTACAGGCCTTTAACTAAGGACTAACAAATAACAATCTCGTACGCAATCACTGAAAATACACATTATAAACAATGGTTATTACTTACAATAAAGAACTCTGTCATGCTGTAATGAAGGATACCATTACTGTACTTGACTAATATAGCCAGAATTTTTTTTTCTGAGAGGACGGGGAGGGGGTCGCAAAGGATCCCTACAATTTCAAGAGGGGTTTCACATACCCAAGTGGTGGACTTTTTTCTCCTTGCGTGTTCTACTGATGGGTGGTTACAGGACACCAGACACTTATGGTGGGAGCTGGTCCCCCCTCCCTAGTTACACCACCGAGGATTAAAGTGGAAGTCAAAGAAACCTTAAATACAGGTTGAGGGCAGCATTTGAAGAAAAGTGGCTTTATGTAACTGGAAGACTGTGTTTTCAATTATCTGCTATAACAGTGTAAGAGGAAGTTTTCCCATGAGAAATCATTGGTTTTGCTCATCTAAAGAGAGGTTCTGAATTAAAAATATTCAAATTTTGAGTAAAAGTGATGAACTGGAATCCACCACATTTTAATTTCCCTTTCATTTGTAATTTCCAATTATGTTGCTTAGCTTGCTTAAAGATCTAAATATTCAATACAATAGCTCTGTGACATCAAATACAATGTAAGACGGAAGTATAAGGCAACTGTGCTATGACGGATTTAGAGCTTCAAGTCCAGAGCTAGGAATAACCAAAGGCACAGGAGGTCATGGCCAGCAGACATTTTCACTTTACATTGATGCCCTTCAAAAAGTACCAGATGTTAAAGGCCACTATGGCTTTTGGGGGCCATCTTTGCTACCTCTCTTTAGTGTCCTATAGTTTTCTATAAATTCTGGCATAGCTTCTTTTATTTCTTTCACTCAGAATTTTGGCAAATTTCTTTCCAAAGGGGTGAAAGCCAAAATTGGTCACCCTCAAATCTCAAAAATAAAGTTACTTTTATGGAAGTGCTTCACTTTTGGTTTA
>WURT03327268.1:1498-24374 GCA_009936505.3 Holothuria glaberrima | reverse complement strand
GGTCAAAGGCCATTTGAGGTCACCAGAGGTTAAACTGCAAAAACCTCGTAAATGGCTTGTAAACACCATATCTCAAGGAAGCAATAACAGACACATTTCATATTTGATATAGATTTGTCATGTTGAAAGGAAGAGCCTTATTGTTTTTGGTGGAGGTCAAAGGTCATTTGAGGTTACCACCTCAGAGGTCAAGAACTTAAAACTTTATTAACATGATATATAAAGATGGGAAACACCAGAAGCTGTTCATCCTAGTATACAGATTTGTAATGTTGAGAGGAGGAACGATTTTGTTTTTGATGGAGGTCACCAGTCATTTGAGGTCACCAGAGGTCAAAAACTGAACGTTGTAAACATGACATTACAAGGGAGAAAGCATAGACAAATCTCTTCCAAGACTTTTTTTCAATTTTTTCCGTTATTTAAGTTTCGGTGGGGTTCAGAGGTCATGTGAGGTCAGCAGGAGTCAAATTGTGAATGCAATATAAAAAATTATTTCGTCAAGAAGTATAAATTTGGGGGATGAACCTCTGCGGAACAAAGCATCCCGCTTTTGGCAAGGAATCACTAAGCCAGGCCTCACGGTGAAACCTATTAAACCTATAAAAACCTATATTTTATCTTTGGAGCCTATATATTTCCAAAATCAGTCTATAAAACCTATAAAAGCCTATATTTTTAATTTGTCTGAAGATTGAAAAAATGAGAATGTAGGGATGATGTTCATTTCCCTCTACAGGGGACAGGTACAGTATCAGCCTTCCAGGTCCCCCATATGATGTAACTTGTGTGTTCAATTATGGCCATCTAATAAAAATTCTGATTTACATAGTTAAACCTTTATGAGTAAGAAAAAGTAGTGTTAAGTAGACCATGAAAAGCGGTAGGCAGTAGCATTATTTGATACTACGTAGGTTGTCCCTTGTATTTAGCGGTTTTCAAAACAAGTGTTCTGAAGAGACATTGTTTCTTTTAAGTCTGGAGACCAGAAGCATTTGTGTGCTGTTGGATTGGGTATATGACTGCAGATATTTTGTAGTACTGTTATGTTAGATTTTATCAACATTCAACTAGACATGTTTCTGCTCTTGGTTTTAGATTTTGAGGTTCACCAGTAGAAGGGCTTTTTAATAGTTTGTTTGACCTGGTTTTAATTCAGAGTACAGTAGGGAGACCTGGTCTTAATGTAGAGAAATTAACTATTCTAGAGCGCTCTGAAAATAGCATCAAGATGGCAATCTTCTTCAAACTTCTGAGTTGTTTCCAGCTCGCTGTCACTTTCCAGTCTAAATTTAAATACTGTAGGTAAATTGAGAGTTTTTTTAGAGAAGTTTTTTAGAGACCTCTCAAAATGGTTAGCTCAGAACTCAGAGTTGTGAGCTAACTATTCCAAAAGAAGGTCTCTCAAGGAATTCTCAGAGTAAAACTCTTCAAACAGTACTTTTAAAAGAATAAATTTAGTCATCACAAAACCTATTTAGAAGTTCCAACAACTATCCTGTTCAACGTGCTGAAAGCTTCACCTGCCATAATAGGCTCAAAATGGCAAAACAAGATACTTTAAAATCCCTTCTTCCTCAAAAAGTAGAAAGTTTTCAGAACCCTTAAGGTAGAAACTTTGTGCAAGATTTCAAGGATTCCAAAGGATGTGTAAATCTATAAAAGACCACATTAAAACTGCCAAAAATAGTCTGTAGGCAAAACAGAACATTTCATTAATAAAACCTCTCTGTTAGCTGGACTACTGTCAGACATAGAGAAAATAGCTATTGGTAGGGGTTTAAAGTTCAAAGCTACCCCCCCCCCCAACAAAGCCAACCACAATGTCAATCCTCAGAGCCCTGAAAGGATTAATTATAACAATGAGGATACAATTTACTCAGGACAGAGCTAAAGGAACCGCTAATTAGACATTGGCACTCAAACTCTGTGCCAATTTTTCCAAAACTACCGTTCCTAGCCTATAAGAAGGTGTCCAACCAAAAAGATTAATTACCTAGTTAAATTTCTAGATTGAAAACTGATAGTGAACTGGAAGCAACTCACAAGGTTAAAGAAGATAGCTATCTGGATGCTCTTATCAAGATGCTCTACAAAAGGATATTTCCCTACTTTGAATTAAGACCAGGTTGAACAAACTAAAAAGTTCCACTACCGTTGAAGCTCAAAATTTAAAACCAAGAGCAGAAACATGTCTAGTGAAACGTTTAAGAAACCTATAACATAGCAGTACTACAAAGTATCTGTGGTCATTATAAACCCAATCCAATAGCTCAAAGATGCTGGTCTACCTAAAAGTCACAATGTCCGTTAAAGGTCTGGTGACATGCAAATTATATGTTTGGATATTTTATGTAAAAAGCATTAAAAACCCAGACAGTAGCCACAATTGTCATCAAAATCCATCAAATATTGACCGTTTTACTAATTTCTATTCCACACTTGTACTATGAATAAACTTGTATGCAAATTTGTGATGTCAAAAGAGGGACATACCATACAGTATATGGCTGATGTTAGCCTTTGTTTTACAACCTTCATTTCAGGGACACCTGTAGTGTTGGTATCTCCTGAGGAATTTATCATGGAAGTTAAAATTGTTTCCCTGGAAAAGATTGATATCACTTACCAAAACTGTAAACCACTGAATAGTAATTAAGAGATAAATTATATAGGGTTAACAGAAGAAATTTTAACATTGTGCAACACGTCATTATTTTTGCATTGGCAATGAGTTACTGTAGAAACCATCAATGTTTGAGGAGGAATATCTTGAGGATGGTCAAAGATATTGAAATAATTCCAATGGATCTTTCATTGGGGGATTTCATTCTTTAACTGTCAAGTGAAAACAGCTCATTTTGGTGGGACACTTAAGGACACTTTTTTTGAAAATTGCTTAACACCAAGGGACTGCCTATGTAGTATCAGTTAGTGCTACAGCCAACCACTTCAAAGTAATTTATCTAATTAAGTGGAAACCAATCCTAAAAGCCAATAAAAACCTATATTTTAGCCCTTGAAAACCTTTAAAAACCTGTGTTTTCAAACCTATAATAAAACCTATATTTAAGAGGAGATGTGCTGTGAGGCCTGCTAAGCCTTTAGGCTTTCTGGTCTTAAAATGTATTTTAAGATAGTTATGTAAAACACAGCATTGATGTTGACAGTAATTTGTATTTAACTTGACATTGCAAGTGGCAAATTCAGGGTTGTCAGCATATAATGGAAGGGTTAATTAAAGATTTGAAATCATTTTGACTGCACAATTAACATAGGGAAGTTAATGAAGGTCTAAAACTTTTTACAGTGGTGAGGTACAGTAACATTGCAATGAGACAGTGAAACAAACTTGAGTGAGGCAGTCATTGGGCATTGTTAATCGTATTAGCAATGGAGAAGAACCTTTTTCAAGGACTTTCTCTAAAGGTGTTATTATTTTACTATATTAGCATGGGCAAGAAAACAGTTTTGACTGGTCCACATGTACAAAGATCAGGTTTTTCAAAATTTTGGTATCTTGGTGATTTTCATTTTCCCCATGGGATGGTTGGAAAGATGTGATATTTTGACTACTGTTTAACCAATTCATCAGCATTCAACTTCAGCATCTGCCGACATTTCATATTTCATCCTTTTTTGGTATTGATAAAATCATAACGATACTACCCGATGGATATTTCTCATCCTATACTTCATATAAATGTTATTTTATTTTAGTATCCTTGACTGTAATTCCCTATTGGTAATTTACATCTTGAAAATGACACAACACTTTAATACCGTGGTGGTGCCCAGTTGCTTGGAGGTTCAGTGTACAGTATGCTCTTTCCTCAAATATGAGCATGCAATTTGGATTTGATGGATCTACATCGCCCCTCTCTTACCTCCTATTAACCTATGTAATCCCCACTTACCCGCAACTTTATAGACCCTGGTAAACTAACAGCACAGTGGAGGAGGGCGCCCTCTAGCAGAGGGCGACCTCCCAACTCCTCTTCCTGCTTACCACTAGACTTTCAAGATGCAACTCAGGCATTGATTTTTTCTCCAGGGAATTTCATCATCTGGATTCCTGTGGGGATTGGGGATTACTTACCAATATTGAGAATTGAAATATTGGTCTCTGAAATATCAGCTACTTTCAATGTTAGTACACTTATTTTGAGGGTTTAATAATATTTTATGTCTGTTCCCATGATACAGGTCAGCTATCATCAGAGGATCTTCAGGCTTTCTCTGATGTTAAGTCAATGATTTACCAACTGTATTCAACCTTACATGTAGAAGAACACCAGCTACAGAGGGAGAAGGATCTGAGAAAGAAAATGGAAAACATACAATTGGAACTCCAACCCCTTGAAGAGGTCAGTATTCATGACGACCCCTCCCCCCTCCCCATCCACCTGTGTCGGAGCTAGGGAATCCGGTCTCAGGGGGTGAGACTGGTCTGTAGGGGTGCTTTGAAGTAGGTAGATACCCTATGCCTCAATACGGTATAAACCTAAAAAGGACACCAACAGGTGATTTGAGTCCGTCAGGGTGGGGCAAACAACCCTCTGACTATATGGATTCTCAGCCACTGCCCTTAACCTTTACACATGTTTATCTGTATTTCCCTCTCTGCTATATTACTGGCCAGCTCTGGAGGCCAAGCAGCCTTTGTAGTTCCCTTGGTAGAGGTTTGAATTTAAAAGGGGCATGTTGAGTTGGTCCACAAAATTCATGATTTTTTTGCACATCTGTTGATATTTACAGTACTCACATCTTTGTGTAAATGGTCAAACTAAGAGATTCTGCACATATGACTCACAACTGAAATGGCAATGATAGGGTTATTAATGATTGAAATCATTCATTACAAATTCATGACCAGACACATGTTTACCATTAGGTACATTAATCATAGGCATGCCCTGTCCACAAAAACTACAATTTCTCAAATTTTCAGTATCTACAGGAAATGATACATGACTAATGAGGCTAATTAGAAACATTGTCATGAAATGATATCCTTCAAATTTGTCACAAAATAGTCAATACCAACTCAGTGAGCCCCTTTGTGTTTAAAGTGATTTTTTCCCCTTTCTTGTCTAACAACACAGTCTGCCTGCCCATCTGGCTGTCAGTCTGTCTGTCTGTCTGTCTGTCTGTCTGTCTGTCTGCCTGCCTATCTGTCTATTCCTGCTTGCCTAGTTACTGTACTATCTGTCCAGTATTGTATGTGTCCAATGCTTGGTATCTCTGCCTGTCCATCTATCCTTCAACCATCAGTATGGTATGTCTGTTTTTCTTTGTCCATTTATCTTGTCTCTTTTTTCTATCTCATTTGTGTCTGCCAGTCTTTCTGTCTGTAACACTACATCTGTCTCTCTGCCTGCCCTTGTGCCTGTATGTCTATCTGCATGTCTGTCTGTCTGTATATGTCTATCTGCCTACCTGTCTGTCCATCTATCTGTGCATCTGTCCATTCATCTGTGTGTCTGTCTATTTGTCTGCCTGTTTGTTTGTCTGTCTGCCTGTCTGTCTGCCTGTCTGTCTGTTTTACTGTATTTATGTTGGATATGCAGGGACTTCATACAGCTTTCTCATCACATTTTGTTTCAGCTCAAACAAGAACTTGACCAAAAAGCAGCAAGTCGTACCAACTTCCTTGTTTGGGGTGGTCTTGGATACATGGGATTGCAGTTTGGTCTTCTAGCCAGACTAACATGGTGGGAATATTCCTGGGATATTGTAGAACCGATCACTTACTTTGTAACCTATGGCACAGCACTGGCCATGTACGCCTACTATGTACTTACAAGACAGGTAAGTAGAAATAATTGTATGTGTGGTGTCAGTTTTATGTTTCCAAGGTATGCATGCTATGGAAGATAATTGATAGGGAAATGTTTGGGCAGAGACAAAGGGATATCTCAGTTTATATCCACATAAATTACTGTGTTGACTGTTCAAATGGGGGGAAGGATGGTAGAGAGGGGACTCAGAAATAACCAGTGCCTTACTTACTTGTCTGTCACTTCATGACAAGTGAAACAGTTATGAAAGCTTCATGCCCTAATAGAGTTTAAAAGTTAATGTACTGCCCTGGTGACGTTATTGTGTACAGTTTTACATAAGAGCAATTCCTTTCTTATTGACATGTACAAAAAATAATTTCCTTCCAATTGCTAAAATACCCATCTCAGTGCCTGAATTTCCCCAGAAAGAGCATCCTAGCTTCCCAACTTATTCCACCTATGTTCATCTACTGCACTTTCAACTGTTGTGACATTTTAGTAGTGAATACTGTGTGAAGTCATTCTTCCCACTTTATTTGCAAATTCATCATCATTTTCAGTTATATTTTCTGGTGAACCTAAGCTTAAACCCTTTTACTGCTCTATTTGCCTGAAACTTAATCCTCAGCACAGCTATAATCTGCCACCTTGGATTTGGCTTATGATTTATTTTAAACAGACTTTGTGCCCTAATTGGTAAGGTTCACCAGTTGTGATGGTCTGGTGTCATATTGTATGCAAACTGTTTGATGTACAACAGAGCTATCCAATACCTGTATTGTGTGATTGGTACTGTGTTTCACTTATAATGCAGTGCTGCCCATGCCTGTTACCGGGGGCTTCACCATTAATTATTCTTAACTTTGGAAGGTACAGTGAGGAGCTTCCTTTACTTACAACTAGACTGTGCAAATATGTATAGCTGTTCTGTTCAAACTGTCTTAGAGCTATAAACAAACAGATCAAGTGTGGGGGTGGAGGTGATGTTAGCATTGGGTATGATAAACATGCATCTAGATTTTGTAGGGTTGAATGTCAGAATATATTCAGTGAAACTGTTATAATTTAACCGGATCTTAACTGGATTAGTGAAATTAATCTAAAAAGATTCAAATACAGTTTATATGTCCCTTTGTCATTGTCATAAAACCTAACTGTAGAGTTCCTTTTCCAGTCATTTGAGGAGGGGTCAATGAGTAGGAGGATTTGGAAGGGGTAAAAAGAGGGAGTTTGAAGGAGCAAGCACTAAATCAAAGTAGGTACCATGTGGGGATTTTGCGTGGTGGAGGAGGAACGGAAGTAATGATTTGGCATGGGTGTAAGGACATGTGGAGGATGGGTTGAAGAGGCACCAAGACTGAGTGATTGGGACAGAGGTGAAGGGTGGAGGGTTGAGGGAGCACTAAAGTAGTGACTAGGTGCCATTTGATAATTATGGGTGGTGGAGGAGCAACTGGAGTATATACTGATTTTGCTGTGTGTAAGGACATGTGGAGGATGGGTTGAAGAGGCTCAAACTGAGTGATTCTGGAGGAGATCAAAGGGGGAGGGGGTTGGGTGGAGGAGCACTAAGACAGTCACAAGGTGCCATTTGAAAATTAAGAAACAGAAGTGATAATTGGACATGTGTGGCCTGTGTAAGGAAAGTTGAAGGAGGGTTATAGCAAAGAGGGTTGGTTTAAGATTACACATTTGAGGGTCAGAAAGCCAATTGGCTCATTGAGCACCCCATACCAGAATAGCGCAACAAAACAATGACCTTGGGAAAGAGGTTGATGGGGTCTGCAAACTTGTTTAGGTTAATGGCTGGGGTTAGTAAAACATCGGTTAGACAGTATTTTAGGATGGTGTTTGAAAAGTGGCATAAAATAGTCACAGAATCAATAACTGAGTTGAGTGCATTTAAACACTAGTTCAAAATGATTGTTCTGCAATTGTCTAATATTGAAATGTTTTTTGATTTGCAGGAATACCTGTTTCCAGATGCAAGAGATCGTCAGTATTTGTTATTTTTTCACAAATTTGCAAAGAGGAAACAACTGGATGTTGAAAAGTACAATAAACTAAAATATCAGATGGCTCAGGTATGGAATATTTGAAATATTGAATAAACAGAAATAGCAGATGGCTCAGGCATGGAATAGCAAATATAGAATAAACAAAAATATCAGATGACTCAGGTATTGAATATATCAAATATAGAATAAACTAAAATATCAGGTGACTCATGTATGGAATATATTGAATATAGAATAAATTAAAATATGAGGTGGCTCAGGTATGGAATGTACCAAATATAGAATGAAATAAAATATCAGGTTGCTCAGGTATGGAGTATATCAAGTATAGAATAAACTGAAATATCAAATGGCTCAGGTATGGATTGTATCAAAAAACAAAAACTTATGAACTAAAATATCAGATGGCCCATTTATGGAATACTGTACATCAAATACTGAGTAAACTAAAATTATCAGGCAGCTCAGGTATTTTGATTTGATTTGATTTAATTTATTTGCGCATGATCAAAACGGAAAAAATAGAGAATACATAAATCTGAATACCAAAAAAGGAACAGGCAGTAATAACAGCAAGTAAGACAAAGACATGTGCCGGGATGACACAGAAAAGTCTGACAAGCAGACTTATTTCCCCTGTGGTCCCTAAAAAATAAACTACATAAAACAGCACAGCACATTACTCACAAAACAAAAACTAAGATTTAAAAGTGTAAAAATATAGAGCTCTCTTCCTCCCTCAGATAAGTATAAAAGTACCTTTTAATAGCAGCTTTAAAAATGTTTAGGTTACTGCACTTTTGAATTTTGGCAGGTAAAGAGTTCCACAATATGCCACTTGTAAATTTAAAAGTTTTAACACCATAATTTGTAGAAAACTTAGGTACAAATAAGGAAGAGACACTAGATGTAGTATAGTATGAGTGATTTGCAGATGGGGTATATGGTGCTAAGTAATTTGGAGCCAAACCGTTGAGAATCCTGTACAAATGATTTAACTTAAATTGAGAAACTCTAAGCTTAAGTGAAGCCAATTCATAGTGAAAAAATGTGAAGAATTTAATGAGGTGCGAGGATGCAGATCAAGTACAAAGTGCAAAACTTTATTTTGTCATACCTGGAGCATGTTTTGAGTCTTTATCAAAAGCCCACTAAACCACAAACAACAGGCCTTTAGAATCAAAAACACATAGAACTAGACGGTTTGAAACGAAACGAAAAAGCCCAATATTGCGCCACTCGATTCCAAGCCTCGATCAAGTAAATATAAAGTGCTGTACAAAAAGTAGCAAACGGCCTACCATGCCAACCTCTCAGAGCAAAAATGTTCTGCCGCCAACACAACTTTAACCTTCGTGTCAGGAATGTACCTTTCACACAGGCAACAGATGGCTGTAAAATGTTTCTACCTCAGATTCGGGCATTTGCACATGCGCAGCTTAAGCTGAGACATGCCTACGGACTACTACGATAGTCCAGCATGTTAAACAAACGAGATTTTCGATGATGTGGTCATGGAGTAGGTGCTAGCATTAGTCTGCATAGCGGCGTTCAAGTATGGGACTATTTTATGAGTTATCAAATCAAGCATAGAAAGAAAGTCAATAGAACTGTGTAACGACCTTCCAAAAGGAGACTTCCTACATGCCTCAAATGGGCTGATTTTTCTATTGGAACACCGTCAAGTTGGTGAAATCGGGGAAATGGTCGAAATTTTCAGTTCATGAAAAAGTCAAAATAACTGCGTGGCAGATGAAATACTGTATATGTTCTCATTGATCGTGTGTAAGTAGATAAGAATTACACTGAAGATATTCATACGCCGAGCCAGAAAAGAAGGCACGAGTTCACTTGACGAACTGAGCAAATCCAGTAATGGAAGCTGTAGGCTTCGATTAACTAATGAGTTGGCCAGTAACCTTCTGGAACTTAAATCAAGGCAGTTGCCTTTCCTATAAAGAAATTTTAAGCTAGTGTTCACCTTTTTTTTAAGACATCCTGACTCATGCTCTCACCAGATACATTAGAGTCTAACCTGGCTTTCAAGTACTTAACACAAGAAGTAGAGATAACATTAGTACCATTACTCTTAATCTTAAGGTTAGAATGGTGTTTTAGCTTTTTTGTAGGTCCAAATAAAATTGATTGTTTTACCCAGATGCAGAGACAACTCATTATCAACTAACCACAAGGTTAGTTTTTCAAGTTGCATACTCAGGATAGATTCAATAGTACTAATATTATTTCCAGACACCAAAAGGGCAGAATCGTCAGCTTAAAGGATCACTTTAGAGGAAACAGCAAAGTACATATCATTTACATAAATGGAGAAAAGGAGTGGACCCAGGGTTGATCCTTGAGGAACTCCACAATTTATAGCCTTTTTACTAGATGAAAAACCATTTATATCGACAGTCTGATCTTTCTTTTAAGTAGGAAGTAAACCATAAGACAACACTATCTGACATGCCCCATTCTTTAAGCTTTATAATAAAATATCGTGATTGACAGTGTCAAAAGCTTTTTGTAAGTCAATAAGAATCATGCCAGTGGAGTTTCCAAGATCCATTTCAGATCTGATAAGATCATTTATGTAAATGAGAGAGGTGTCTGTGGAAAAACCAGGACAAAATCCAGATTGAAAATCCTACAACAGAGAGTTTTGGTTTAGATAATTCTCAATTTGGTTATAGACAACCTTTTCAAGAATCTTGGAAAGTACACTTAAAATAGAAATGGGACAATAGTTACCTACATCAGTTTCATTACCTTTCTTGTGGAGAGGAACTACCCTAGCACATTTGAGATCAGTTGAAATGCCTCAAAAATACAATAACTCATTTATGTGGCAAAGCTCTGTATTGTAATTTATGACTTAATAATTCTTTATATAGTTTTAGATTTGACATGCGTACGTAGAGATCATAAATCTTTAATATCATAATGGATTTGAAAGGGCTGGTTTTGGGGTGGAATTTTAAATTTAATTAAACTTTTCATCTTCTCATTACAGGTAGAACAAGATCTGGAAAGACTTCATGATCCACTTTCTCTAAACCTGCCAATCAGACCCCCTAAGCAAGTCGAGGAGTAAACACAAGATGAAAGCATCGAAGCAGAGTTTGGCCAGGAATGATGTCAGATATTCCTGCATGTAGTGAATAGGACTAGAGTTGTTAATGGGGTTATTCTAGTACCCAGTTGAATTATCAAATTTTGCAATAATGTATAATCCTCTCTTGAGCAGTTTTTGAAATATCTAAAATAATGCGTTACAAAAGCTTTGGTTTTGTTTTACTTAAACTGTATTATTGTCATGTTAATATGACAGTAGGGTAGTAAGAGGCATAAAGGGGGTGATTTGAGCTATTGTTTGGAACTTTATGAAACGGATAATTGTTTGAGCCTAGTTTAATATAAACTAGACCAATGCTCAGAGAGGACACTCAGACTGTATCAGAATTGTTGTGTATAGTTTTGTTTTATAACCAACTGTCTCCCTCTATTGGATACCATTATAACCATGTGTATTGTATAAAAGAAAACACTGAATTCTCTATGCAGTTCTAAGCATAATGTTTCATTGTCTTACTGGTGTAAATAGATGCTTCAGTAGATGTCATTTTCATGTAACATGACCTTTGTCACCTTATAAAAATAAAGATACCAAACAGTGACCTTGATTTATGTCTAAAGTGGGTTGCCAAAGATTGCAGTGTACTGTATTTTCTGAAATTTTTTTAAATGCAGGGTTTGTTAAATTAGGAGTTATTTTGTTTTGAGCTTAATTTGACAATGTTAGTGATGGTCACTCAGTAATGATGACTTGAAGAAAGCAAACATGTCATTTTTTTTGCAAGTTCATAGGTCAAGATGAGTAGTCCCCACCCCCACCCCACACTCATCTAGATGTGTTACAGAATTTTGTTGAAAGCTCTTGCTTTAAGCAAGTTACATGGCAGGGTGCAGAAGTGCTGTGAATATTCATAGTATGCAAATGAGAAGTAAGTAGCTATTGATCTGGGTCTGGAAAAATACTGCACAACACTCCTAGATGGAGTCAAGCATGCAGGGTTTGGTGTGCACAAGAAGAGTTAGTCCTCCTGTCTGAGGAACCTCAAGGCAGAGTCCTTGAATTGCTTTGTGTTCTCTAGACCTGTTATATTCTGGTGGAGAAGATTCCTGGCTCTGAGGGTACAAGGAAGGAAGGCTGTATTTGTAGCAGTCCTTGTTGGTTTGGGTGGTGGAGAAGCTGTTCGAATGTTGATGCCTAGAAGGTATGGAAGGTTGTGAGAAGTTGACATTTGGCAAGGCAAGGAGGCCCAGTCCTAGCTTTATGGAGAGTAACACACATTCTGTCAATGAAAATATCTGACTTTTTGTACAGTTGTAGAACCCCAACATTGTTCCTACCAGGCAAGATCTTGAGACTTGAATAGTTGCAAGGATACTCTAGTGTAAGGAATATTGAGGTGTAATTGAAAGTGTTTGTTATCTAGAGGTTAGAGGTTGTCAAGTGTCATGCAAAGAATAACTTTTAGCAATGGTCCCTTGACAAACCCTTAAGAAATATCATGCCATGTGATACAAGTTTTCGTTCACAAAATGTTTGTAGTATGTCAACTACATGACAAAATAAGTACAGTTAAAAATTGCAAACTTAGAATATGTGATGAAATTCATTTTGAAAAAGGGTAATGTGCTCAAAAGTAATTAGGCCTTCTAAATTTTTATTTTTTTTATTTTTGCAAACTGCAGCTGTTGTTAATTTTCAAATCTTTTAGCTATTGGTCATGATTTTTGGTCCAAAAGCTTGATGTTCAAAAAAAATGTATAGGCAAGTATTACTGACACTGAAGATGTACCCCACTATTACCCAAGAATCTCTCTGTTCATGAAACTAGTGCGTATGATAGGCAATATATGGTATTCAGGCTACATCTACCCCAGCATTCTGCCTGCATTCCCTGACCCCCCCCCTTAACCCAGCCCTCCCTTCCCTTCTTCACCCAATTGTCACTGCATGAGAATGGAGGAAAAATTTTCTGAAATGATGGACAGTGTATGGGCAGATTTTGGTAGATATTTGTCTTTCATCATGTTTATCTATGAGAATATAGTGTACTGAACATGTTTATTCATAGAATATAGCTTTATTAAAAGGCTAGTTCACACGTAACATTTGTAGCTTCTTAAACCATAAATTATATATGACATGATCACTGTCATATATGGTCCATTTTTGCTTTAAGCAGCAATATATTGTAGAGTGTGAACTTGCTTTAAGCCTTATGTTTGTTTACCCTTTATGATACATAGTTTATTT
The DNA here is from genome assembly GCA_009936505.3 of Holothuria glaberrima. NCBI lineage: Eukaryota > Metazoa > Echinodermata > Holothuroidea > Aspidochirotida > Holothuriidae > Holothuria > Holothuria glaberrima. The sequence goes on along the minus strand of WURT03327268.1, from coordinate 11,247 downwards.
ATCCTTGATGTCTTGCTGTGTATGCTGGATTAGATAACGAATCAGTTAATTTTTACATCGGGTACCAAATGTGTTTCATAAACACTTAAAATTATATGATTATCCTGGATGTAATTATAGCAGCTTAACATCACCAGGTTAGTCAAATGCTACCTGCAGATACATTTTACCTCCCCCTCCCCCTCAAATAAAAAAAACAAGAAAAAGAAAGAAATGTTAAGCTTGTCATGAACAAAAGGACTGAAGTGTAATTACCAACTAGTTAGGCTGCAAAAATTGATATACAGCCAGACAACTTGTTAATATGTGAAAAGTACAAAATATATTTCTCCTGTACCAGTACATGGTTTCGTAATGTTGTATGTGCCCCACAAAATGTTAAGGTTTAACAATCTCTAAAGTCAGATTTTTTTTTTTTTTCAAAATAGGACTAATTTTATTGTATGGTTCTTATCCCATTTGACCAGTTTGTTTGGAGACAAACTGTCAACCCTTCTCTTCAATCGTTGTGAGGATGAACCAAAGATTGTTATAACCTTCAGATTGATCTTCAAAAATTCAAGGATTTTTATGAAACAAGCATTAGAACAAATACCAATGACCGTAATAATTAAATTATACCTCCTTAAATTGGATCTATAATTTTTTATATCACGGCCTTCGAGTGACTCCTACTTATCTCACTTTTTGAATCTTCCTCCCACTTCTCCTAATTTTTTCCTTAAAAATGTTTCTTTATGCTACTTTTTCTCTTCATCCCACTCAAAAATGGCATAGTAATTGAAACTGTAAAGAAAAATTTGTATAAGAGTCGATGTGATGCTGTCAAGATGGGTGTATAACTGTGAATGAAAACCTGAAAATTCCTGCTTTTGTCCTACTTGTGTTCTACAGAATCCTACTTTTTATTGAGAATATTGATTCTACTTTTCAACTAAGTCTACTTGAAATCCTGCAATGTCAATAGCATTTGAGAAGCAATTTTTTGCTGTGGTATACTGTATATGACGGCATTAAAAATGTTAGGCATATCTGCATGAAATTTGATCTAGACCTAAATTTTATAAGCTTTACTTGGGTCATTGTTCATGATTTTCAAACTTATCATCAGTTAGTCAAAATTCTTCTTTGGCTTTTACCTACTTCATGAAGTTAAGCCTAGCAATTGGTCTAAACACACTTTTATAACAATTCTTGATGCATTGATACTCTGGTCAATATTTGATTTAAAATTGACTTTAAAAAAGTTTTAATCAGCAAAGAAATTTATATCTTTTTCATTAATACTTATATTTAGTAGGTAGGGTATTTTAAGAGCTTTATATTGCTTCTCTAAGTTGCCTTAGATTTGTCCAAATATTTTTCAGAACAGACTGAATAATTTGACAAAGGTACTCTTTTTTCCCTTGTTTTCCTTTCATTTTTTGATTTGTTAGAAGTACTAATAATCTATGAAGTTACATTAAAAACAATTTTTACAACTAAGGTTAAAGAAATGTAATTCTTAGGGATGACCCCTAAGAATTACATTTCTTAGGGGTCATCCATTGCCCTGGATCATTTTCACAAGGCTACAAATATACTTTGTTTATATCCCTACCATCCATCCTAATCGTTATACATATAGTCTGAAACAGACTATTTTCTTAATTCAGTGGTTAGATTTTTTCTTTGTATTGTTTAATTTATTCTTTCCCTTTTTGTGGGTGAGTGGGGTGGGGAGAAGCTGGGGTGGGGTGGGGATGGCATAGTGTAGCAGATAGGAAGATTATTCTTGCAGAGCTGTTCTTTCTGTGCAGGGTGTAATGGATGTTTCAATAAAGGGAGAGGAAGTTTGGACCCAGGGCTTTATAATGCCTGGGACTTCAGGATCCCTACTACCAGAAAATCATTGGAAACTGTAGTAAATATGAGTTGTGGTAAAGAAAGGGGGATTGAGTGGGGAGAGGAGATAAAAGTACATTCTTGTAAAAAGAGAAAATCCTCAAAGCTATTAAAGAGGGCTCAAATTGTACCAGAGAGCTGTCAGAACCCCCAAGTTTGCAGGGCCTGTGAAGGTGAATTTAGTTACAGAAGGATAAATTGCCATTGTGGGCAGTATGTGGTCCTGCTTTAATAAGCAGTGATTTTGAATACTGGTTATTGTAAACATTACTGTATAGGAGGAAATTTCTGCGAGACTAATTTTTCGCGATTCTGGACCTTTTACACATATTCACAGAGTGAAGAATTGGTGGTTGAACCTGTGAGGATCAGCCATCATAGTCCTGTACAGTGTAAAGGAACTCTACATGGGTCTAAAATTCGTGATTAGTTATTTGGCCGTGAAAAGGGAGCATTAAACCTCGTGAAAATTTCCCGCTATACAGTATTCCGTGAATTGGTTTATAGTACATAAATATAATATGTTTATCAAAAGCACAAATTGTTTATTCATGCTGTGTATTACATTTCAATAAAGCAGCATTTTAATGGAATGTGACCTTAAAACCATTCAATGCACCATGTAAATTGCAAAGGTGAAGAAAATTAAAAAAATTTAAAAAGCCTGAATTCATACAAAAGATGTTTGAGGTAACATTGCAGTTATGTACTTAATGTTTAATCATTCTTAGTTGTAATTCACTGTACTGAAGACATTTTGCAGTTGTGTGTCGAATGTACCCAAGTTAATTGTACTGTAACACACAAGCAAGATGTGTCCAGTGGTTTAAGGGGGTGAGGTATTTAGGATGAAGGTAAAAATTCATAGATTTTCTATTACTTGTTGATGTTATTTTTATGCATGGCATGTAGGTGTGTATTCAAGTGGGAAAATTAAAGTTGCTTTATCTGCAAATTTATTAGAAAAAGTACCTCAATGTTCAGGTGTAGTTTGATAATTATAATAGTAGTTAGATTTATATTGCAAGAATATCGGGCAAAGATTTTTTCAGTATATGATTTACAATCAGAATTATAAGAGAAAGATATAAAGTATAAGTCTTTGCTTCAAAAAGTTGAAGGATGGTGGGGTCTTTTTATCCAGTGGGAAAGAGTGGAAAAGTGAGGGGAAGGCAAAATTGAAATCAATATCAGAGATATAAATATTATTTAAAGGCTGGGTCAAGTTTAGACTTATAGGGATATAGTTTACGGTCATAAGTGTATGGGACTTTTTATGGTATTTATATTCATAAAAACTTCTCCCTTCCCTCTGTCTCCCTTCTTCCTTTTCCCTGAAAGTTTACCCCAACCCAGGCATTCCTGTGTATGGTATTCAAGCTAACTTGGGTGACATACCATCTCATTTGATTTCCATGCTTGAATAAGTTCTACATCATGAGCACTGGGTAATGCTGGATTTTTGTTATCAGTGTAGAATAGTCTGCTAGAACGAAAAAAAAAGAAAAAAAAAGTGAAAAATGGCTACAAAAATAACAGATTTTGTGAAATAATTTGTAATGTGGTATTAGTTTGGGGGCAGCTGTGAAAAAGAAGCTTTTCTTGAGTTGATGTGGTATGAAGAGTTTAAAGGGGCAGTTGCATCACTCCTAACATATTTTGGGATCACCAAGATTCCTTTCACTTGGTGACTGCACTTTGGTTGACATACATTCAAACAGAGAGTGTATCTCATATTGTTTTGTAGGCCATCGGTGTACTGAATGTGTAACAGATTCTTGACACACAGTGTGGCCTTGAGCAATTTGAAGTTAGTACAGGCAACTGCAGCTTTGTCTAAGGTGCACTAGATCTTTTTTTAAAACAAAAAAAAAAAAAAATGGAGAAGAACTAGAAGACTTACTCAGTAACACTTATTTTCTGGCACAAGGTAATTTCTCCTTCAAGAGGAACATAAAATGAAGAGATGCTCAAAAAATTTCACATCAAGGAAAGAGTACATTCGGTCTTGCTTCTGGTAGCTCCTTGGGATAAGAGGGATCTCAATGGTTTACTTTCACAATCTGAGTGGTTGATTATATCAGAGGGTTACAGTTTGTCCATAGCCATTTTGTTATCCGTAGAAAAGTTTTGGAATCAGTTGGTATGGTTTGTTCTTTTCATGCATTGCTGTAGTGAAGGGCAAGGGAAGAAAATTGTGATTTAAGGACTGTGGGACCAATGGCTTAAAGCCCATGTCAAGATATATCAGGGGTGGCACCAGGATAGGGGGGGGGGAGAAGCTAAACTCTCCCCACAGAGGGATGACCAACAACCTGGGAGGAGCCAACCTCTCCCTACAGAGAGGGTTGGCCAAGAACTTGAAGCCTCGACAAGTTGATGGAGTGATGGCCAAGACAAATTTTTGGCACTTGAAGAAAACTTCAGGTTTTCTCTCAAAACATGGGGGGGGGGGAGGGGGTATTGATGAAAACTGGAAAACTTTTTGATTGCATTGAAAAATCACTACCCAACATAAGAACAAAACTAAGAAATTTGTAAGGGTAACTGGTCATTTGCAGGGATTATGGACTTAAACATACTCATTAAGGCTACCCAAATCAAAATTTCACTAATGGGGGGGGGGGGTGGGTAGTGGGGGCTGGGACTTTCTTGCCTGATAGGGGGTCCATTGTTCCCCTCCCCTTACCTGACACCAATCCTGAGATATATCCTGACCATCTGCTTGAATCCATTATCTAATCAAAATTTCTTTTACTGAACTTTTACAACTTTAGTCCTAATATTAATAGTGCTTGATACAAGTTTGCTATGCAATTGCTGTCCACAAAGTTTGCACATACAAGATTAACTGTGGCGACAGCTTTGTGTCAGTGGCATGGGCAGGATTCCTAAAATCTCCTTGGGTGGGGAGGGGGTGGGCCAAGCTTTGATTTCTCCCTTACCCCTATTCCCCCAGTGTCTCTCAAACTTTTTCAAAATTACCCAACTTTCAATGACTAAGCACGAGAGATGGGACATTGGCAATCTCTTGAACCCCTCCCCACCCCTCTTTAACCCCCCTCCTCACCCCTCTTATGCATGCCACTGCCATGTAGTGCAGTAACTAAAGCAGCTAGAGTAGCTCAAACATAATATTTGAGTCAAATATTTTTGGTTTCATGTGATTATATTGCAGAAATGTTTTGTGTGCAATTCTATGCAGACAATACGTTATGATACTCTTTATCATTTTTTTCATTATTACAGTTTGAATTTCAAAAGTCTATCCTTTTCTGTTGTGATTGGTTTCTATTATGTGCATGTCATCATGGTTACTCAACTCTTGCACAGTGGTTTTGATCAAAAAAGCTGGTATGCTGAAGAAATAATGAAGAAATAATAATTCAGGCCTTGGAAGGTCAAATACGACACGAGATTACATTGTGGAAGAACTCGAATGGTTGGTGTATTAGAACTATGGGTGGGGAAAGAGGTGAGAGGGGGGACTTACAATTTTACATTTGAGCTCAAATGGAGATATTTCTGTCATTAGTAGTTTATGTATATAGGGAAATTGTACTTTGCCCTTGGATGAAAAGCCACTTTTAATTTGACACAACACAGAATCCAGTCCCACCTATAGATTGCCAGTCTTTATGGTTATACTAAAGACAGAATGTATCCTCGTGTCAAAGGAAGGGGAGGGGCATACCATTGGAGAAGGTGTTTGCTCCATGGCTATTTTAATCTTGATTTTAACAACACATTCTCTCAAGTGAAACAGTTAAAGAATGATATCCAGGATATTTTTTCCTTCTGTTGTTTTATTCATAACAAAGCATTAAAAAACAATTTTCAACTCTTTAGGTTATACAACTTCAAAAAGTATGATGAACATGAAATGAAATAAATTATTTACAGAAAGTTCATCATATACTTACAGAACTTTTGAAAATGGTTGGTATTAAAAAGTTACGTTAAAATACGTACACATGTATCACGAGACATCTTATGATGCATTGTATTCAAAACTGATTTAACCTAGTAAATTAGACACCACTTTCTTTTCAAAATATACCACTTTCACAACAAAAATGTGTAAGCTTTGGTTTTACAATGATAGCATAGAATTGGCATAGCAGCTTCTAAATTTGACACTTAAAAAGGGTTTGGACTTGAATGGAGTTTTGATACATGGAGGGGGTATATGATCTAAGCATTATGGTGAAATTTTACATCAAACTCTGACATGTGGTTCTGGCAATATCAAGAAGATTAAGTTGAGATATTTTCAACATGGTGAAATTTTACATCAAACTCTGACATGTGGTTCTGGCAATATCAAGAAGATTAAGTTGAGATATTTTCAACCCAGAGTGAATGCTGTAACTTCACTGGCTGATATCTTCATAACCACACATCAGAACTGAATGAAAATTTTGCCAGAGTGCTATTAAGTTCCCCTTTCACATATTAAAGATAATTTTTTGCTTTAACTCCTCCAGTGAATGATCAAAAAACCTTTGAAATCAGGGCTTACCTTATCCACCCCTTTCCTCCCCATAACTGTTACGATGACCCCAGGGGAACTAAATTTATCAAGGAAGTTTATACAAACTTAATCCTGTAAGGGTTACACACGATAAACTGATATCTACTGGCAACAGAGGGGTGTACTTGCTCAAAGCCTTAAATACTTAAAACTAGATTCATCCTGCAGTTGTAGCAATACTACTTTCACTCTTAATTCCTGTAAAGCAAAAAAAAAAAGGTAGGCTTGTCCAAAACAGGCAAATGATAAATAATGCAATTAACTGCCATTTTGATTCAATGAGAAATTATGATACCCTGAAACTAATTCTCCAAAAGGGCACACTGAAGAAATAAAAAAAAAAAAGGTTCACAGATGAAAGAGAAAAAAAGTGAAAGGTTGAATAAATCAAAACAATTACAAATGAAAGGTGAAATAAATTACCAAAACAAAATTATGATGCAGTAAAATGCAGTCATTGTGCTTTTGATGAAATGTCCCAAAGACATTTTTTATATTCGAACCAAAAAAAAAAAAGTTCACTGTCTTCAAATAGCTACCTTCATGGAGGAAACTCAAGGAAAGTGATAACATTAGTACCAGTATTAACCTCAGCTATAGTGCCAGTGAATAAATTACAGACTGAAAATAAATACTGAAAATCATTACTATTTAATGCCATACTGAGCCATACTTAGCATGAGGATAGCTTATCTTCTTTCAAATGCCATCTGTAAAACAGGACAGGCCTTGTGTCTATAATGTTCAAACTATGGACAGAAGTACGAAAGACTTCAAAATGGTTGATTTTGTACCAATTCCACAGTATAAGAACTCAATTTTTGGCCATTCAAGTGAAGCTATCCTCCTGATACCAACCCACCCAAACACACCCTTTCTCTCCTGCTCCCCACCCCAGCTGCTGTCATCTCCATCCCCCCCCCCCCAAAAAAAAACAATCTTTAAGAACTTTGTTGTATAAATGATGTTCCTGCTGAGACTTCTTGCAATGTGGGCGGTGTTATATCAGGCTTTCAACACTAATAAGATAATGAAATTAAAGGCTTTCTTGAAACAAACATGGCTACTTTCAAGAGTAATAAAGAATACTATAGGATCAAATATAATGCACTTGTTTGATGCATATACACATATGCATGCAGCAACATAATTTAATACACAATGACTGGTTTTCAATTTTCCATACCATGGGGCAATTTTTCCAGACCAAATTAAAGACTTTGAAAACCATAAAAGAAATTCAGATTTACCCATGTTTCCCTAAAATTTAGGAACCCTAGCACACAATATCATACATCACATGCAAATGAGGTTATTTTCTCTATTACACTGGCTCAATCTTGTAACAACTGCAAAAATACTATTTAGAATCTTATTTCCTCATACTCAACATAAAAGCTTAACAGCAGCAAAACCAGTTTTTCCGAAGTCCCCTCAACTCTTTGGCAAAGAGCCAAGGGGCAAAACGAAAGGTTTACTCCTGGAGTTCTGCTCCCTTAAGGAGTTACATCCCTGAAAGGACAACAAACTTAAATGACCAACCTCTTGACCCTCAGACCTCTACATCAAGGGTCTATCACGGATGGCTCCATTCTAGACTTGCTGAAAAGAACAGATACTACACATCAACTTAGCCAGAAGGCTGATAAGCGATAATCTTAGCCAAAACGCTGAGAAACAATAGCAGCAGCAAAACTGAAACCTTGCAATGCTAACATGGTACTGACTAACAAAGACATAGGCCTACAAAAGAAAACAGAAACTTACAGCTAACTTCCACAAAATTTGACAGCTATAAAATTTCCAGAGTGTCAAAATAAGATTTTTCTTTCAGAGGTTTGGTACACTTATAATCATCCCCATACCCCAATAATACACAAAGCATTCACATTCTTTTTCAGACTGCAGCCCTTTCATCATTACACAAATATCTTTGAAGGGAGGTGTCTAAATTTACACAGACATATTAGAATTCCATAAAAAGTGGGAAAGATTGGAGGGGGGCAGCACTAAGAAGTCTGGGCAACGGGGGTCGGTTGGCTGTTGACACAAGCAAAAGAAAACACTCTCATTTTAACAGGAAACTGACACCAAGATTTGATTACTTATCCTCATGATTGGATTCTAGGCTACAATGTTACAAAATAACTCAGCTTGAAGGCTATTAAAAATGAACAGTTCCATTGGCTTTCTTGTCTAATATCTATTAAGTCATTAGTTTGAAAACTTTAGAAAGAGCACTTGCTTTAAAGTAATTGCCTTCAATTGGTTGTCCAGAAGTACTTGGCCATACATGCTTATCTTCTAGTACAAGTACTTGCCAAAAATCTTGTGACTTCTTATTTCTCTGTATGTTCACTTTGATATTACATTCTTAAAATGTAACGTCAAAGTGCTACTTACAAGTGCAGATAACACTCCACAGTCCTATCATTAAAATATAACGATTCTGTCCAGAACAAAACTTATCGGATGCACCCATATTTGCCTTTTCTACCAAATCAACTTAAACTTAAAAATAATATTTTGCTTTGTGTCTGCTGAATACAAAAGAACATAGGGCCTACTTTTTTGCATATCCTACATAAAACACATAAACAAAATATAATAAACAAATGCAGACTAACACACAAAAACAAGCACCAAGAAATTAGCTTATTAATGACTTCCAGGGCCACTGCATGATAACAACTGTGCCTAAGCCATTACTGAAATAAAAGAATACTGCAAAGCAAACATGCAAACCTTGGGGTGGGTATATGTCCTCAAACTTGAGACCTAATTGAGATATAATTTTTGTCCGAACAGGTACTACACATGATATTAGCCACAAGGCAAAACTATTTGTTTCAGAATACGTTCCACGGCAAACAAAAATCTGAAACTACATTTTCCAAAGTACCATTGACTCTTTGGCCAAGAGCTGAAGGGCAAAACTAAACATAATTTCGAAGGAGTTCTGTTCCCCAAAGGAACACAAGACTTAACATGACCAACCTCTTGACCTTCAAACCTCTACATCATGGATCTGTCATGCATGGCCCAATTATAGACTGGCTGAAAAGAACAAACTACACATGATCTTAGTCAAAAGACCAAGAAGTGATCTAACAAAAATCTGAAACTACTTCCAATGAACTTTTAACCCCAAAGGGATGCAAAACTTTAGTGACCAACCTCACATGCCTCAAACTTGAAACATCAGGGAAAACTGTAAGTACTAGAAATCTGAAAATATTACAGACTGCTTGGTACAAGCTCACTCCCAGACTTTTAATACTGAATAAACAGCAAGCTAGTCATACCATTTATTAAGTTTTCATCAATGCAG
>WURT03327157.1:0-22990 GCA_009936505.3 Holothuria glaberrima | reverse complement strand
CATTTTCTTGTTTCCGCCATCTTGGTTAGTAAGAGGTCCTGCATAAAATATTTAAAATCATGCTTTGAATTATATGTACAATCTGCTGTAAAGATATTTGGGGTTACCAATCGAAATATATTTTTAAGGATAATTTTTTAGGATATTTTGTATTTTTTTTAATTAATTTTGTACGTAATTTTTACTTTAACATTTTTACTTCTTCGGTGCTTTTCCGCCGTATTGGCTGGTAAGCACTCTTGTGTCAAGGATTGTAAAGTTCAACCTTAATTTCGAAACAGTAATTAGTATCATTTCGATTTAGGATTGTGGAATTTTGCAACCTTTTTGCACAATTTTTGGAAATGTTTAATTTCGTTTGTCGGCCATTTTGTTTTTCCGCCGTCTTGTTTGACCTGAATCTCACCAAAACGTCTCAAAAATTCATTTTGGAATTTTTTGTCATAAAATATGACTTAAATTTAAGAGTCGATGCCTCAAAAATACTTTTAGGAACGTGGTATTCAACAAAACTGATCTACAAGGGCTGCGATTTTGAAATCCAAGATGGCCGCCATACCGGTTGCAAATTCCGGTGGCCCCTGGACTAAAAATGTTTATATTGTGATATTCTACCCATGCGCCACGTTTCATGCTGTTAGGGGAAAGTGCACAATCGCCTTAAAATTTTGAGCTAATTCTGCCTGACTACTAAGGACAGCGCCTACCTAGCTATAGGGTCCAAAGTGACAGTATTTGATCTTCAGCCTGTCATAGCCAAAGTCGTAGATTATTGCACAACTGTCCTGATTTGTTCTTTAGACAAATGGCACAAACATGAAGCTGGCTGGATGTTCAGGACAGCTAGCGCTTTTCTGCAAGGTCATGTTAGATAGCTATCAAATTTCGTAGCTTTCGTTAATAGTAGAAGTATTACAGAATGGCTAAGATGGGTTGTTTACAAAACCAATGTCAAATACAAGTTGTTGTTTATGTCAAATCTTTAAACTAATGGAAGGGAGCTGTCCGCACAGCTCCCTGCTTAAAGAGCCGTGTTATACTGTTCAAATGACTGGACTTTTCCAAGCTTTGCTTTAATAAATAAGTCGGGGATGCTACAGTTAATTTGACCCTGCTTAAAACAAGGGCCTTTCAATAACTGGCCAGTGATGGTCCCTTTTGTTGTGACCACAGAAACTATTGTTACCCGTACGTTACAATTCTTATACATTACGTTCGTGTCTGATAGACAAGTTACAGCTATAAGTAGTCTCCTTATCCCTTTCAAAACACTGGTAATTCAGCTAATCACATTGCCATCAAGTAGCATAAGTTCAAGTGATTTAAGCTTCATTATAATACAGCTTCATGTTTAATACACTTTTGTTGTAGATCGTGAAGTGCAGGCAGTGATTTCCGAGAAGAAAATTTTGGAATATATCTGAATGATGATATAGCTAAATAGATTTTAACTGATATCACTATGTCTCTGGTTTCTCTGCTGGGAGACGTATTGATCATCAAGCGTTCGATATAACACAGTTGTAACACGGCTTCTGATGTCCACATGTGTTGGAATACACCTTTACAAACTGTCTAGCAAAAACCTGCCATGTTTAATGTCGTTTCGTGATTTGATTGTTCGATATTTCAGCTCAGAATCATCAGGTTCGTTTCCATTATGATAAATCTACAATGCAGCAATATTTAATACCCTCTGACTTTTGTCATGTTGTCTTACAAGATCAATTCTTTTGACATAGTTTCCTGCAGCTTAAACTTCTGGACCTTACCAGTGATCGTTAGAGGGAAAGTCTCCACAAAGTTTACATACCGTGGGATTTTGAAATGAGCAATCTGTTGAGAAAAAGACACAAACAGGGTTTATTGATATACGGTACCTTACATGTAGTTCATCATTACGGTAAAGTTGCCTAATTGCAGCTCTATCAGACTGTTCTTAGATGATTGTCATTTTGATATTCTTTCTTTAATAAACAAGCCACATGATAAGTGCATAGAAGGTGCACTACCTGAACAAAGATTTTGACTGAATCTCCCAAGGGAAGGCAAGAACTATTTTCATTTAGTTTGTAACTCATATTGAAGGAAGCTTCATTTGAAGCAAATGGTCGGCGATCCGTTTTTGAAATGGGGGGGGGGGTATAGTGAGTGGCACTATCTAAGCGGAGCCCCACCGCCACCACCAGTTGGCGTACAAAGAAGCGTACAAAGAAACGTTTGGCCAAAACACTCCCCAGATCACCGGAAATTGCCTTTTTCAGACTTAGCAACGTGAAACTAGCCTATTATAAAAAGTCTAGATAAAGGTAGTGTTTTGATTTCCGAATCTGCGGGATTGATTTTATGGGGCATATAGAGTGCAGTATCCCCATCCATTTAGATGGGGGGGGGATATATCCCCCATTCAAAGGTTCCCTGTTTCCAGGTCCTTGGATTCAAATCCCACTAAAGGTACGTAGATGGTTTTTATATACCCGGGTGCTCTCCTTCCATGTAAGGAAAGCATCCGGATAGAAATCCATCCACGGTAGCGTGTGTGTGTGCAGGGAGTATGGAGAAGAAATTGGTATGTATGTAAGCTGTAGACAACTCATGTCGTAATAACACATTTAGAGAGAATCAGCAATAAGAAGCATGTTAATATAAGTCCTCTACCCCTTTCGTTGTACCATTACTCCTCTTATACCAATTTTTCATTTGGCACGACATGCCATTACTGAGTATTTTTGCCTTTCAAGCAGACCAGTAAACAAGGCTATTCTACCTTATTAAGAATTCTGTGAGTCTTGCACCTCATAGCTTGAGACATAGCTAGAGACATATTGCTAACAAGACCGTTAGGGAAGTCTGACAGCCCTCCCCGGTTTTTGGTATAAAAACCCGGAGAGTTTATCTGTGCTCAGTCTGTGCTCCCTCGAGCGTGCTAATTGATTTGTTTGCTTGGCCGGTTGGTCAGCTCAAGTATCTTGCCTAATGGCAGTGACTGAATGCAATGGAAGCTGTGGCTTGTACCGTTCTTCTCCACTGAGGAAGTTATGCAAACAACAGGCTAATCAGCCATGCACAAGTTTGCCTATCAAAAAGATTAAATTCGGTGATTGACAGGGAGAAGTTGCCTTTCAGATTCTAACCCAGTTGTTCACCTTATGAAAGAAGAAATTTTCAACATAATACTGGTCTATTAAAGCATTTATCGTGGCTTTATAAGAATTAACAAATACCTTTTTACATTTCATTAGAGATGAAGGTAAGTTTATTTCATTATCAATCTAAAGGACCTATTTCAACAAAACTTCCCAACCAAGTTGTGGGACTTTGAAAGACTATCTTTATGTTTAAAGAAATCTTCCCCAGGAGGAAGAAATCGTTTTTATCAATTTGCCCTTTGCCAACTCATAAACCTGTTTTCAGTTTTACCAAATCCATCCGATTCCTTCTGTTAGACGTAAATTTTTGTATTTTTAAATGTATTTTGGGCAGAACTACGGACACAATAAGCTTGATTTTTTGTAATTAACTGCTATAATAATGGATGGTTGAATGGCTCTTTGAATGTATCATTTGCGGTCTGAAGTGCACGTGCTGGGTCAATTTATGTTTGAATGGACGTGCTCTTTAAACGAAAATCTTTAAAATTATGATAATTTGTTTCTTTTAAAATAAAATTGTAATCCAAAAGAACTACTTAATATTTAGAATGTCGTTAAGGTAATGTGTGTAAGGTAAGGTTTAATAACACTTTCATCCCAAGTTTAAAACTTTGGAAATGTAATTTTTTAAGAATAATTCCTCTATGAAAGTTGATGGAAAGGTTGCTTATTATAACTTTTTACATAACAAAGGGCCAATTTATCATTGATCTATTCCCGGTAGCGGTACTGTAGTACAATATAATGTCTTCATTCAAAACTTAACCGTATCTTAGTCTACGTTCACTCTTTATTTAGGGACATTTCCCGCTATGCCAAGTCTCTGCTAATCTTCTAACCACCTTTCTCGTTCTTACGAGAATTTGGTGTAGAAAATGAGAAAAGTACTTCTGATTTACATGGAAAGTGCAGTGCTTCAAAATTTGTAAACAAAAGTACGATGTCCAAAATTACAAGCCCTTCTTTCTGCCCCTCCATATGAAACTGAGTTTTTTTCAGTTCAACAAGGCTACAATTTTTTCATTGAGCCTGGCTTTCCGTTCGAGTTCAATTTTTCAGCTAAAATTTCTCCACAGTGTTTGATACCAATCGTAAGTTACTCACTATGGGGATTGGTGATAGCCCCAACTGCACTCTTAAAATAGTTTGGTAAACTTTTACCCAAGGTTGGGTCCTTATTCCACCTCCTAAACCTCCTTAAAGTTTACCCAACTGTATTTTGAGTGATCATGTGCTTTCTGTTATATAAATGAAGAATTGATCGACTGTTTATTTCGGGACTGTCCTATTTTCAGACTTTCAGAGTCTCAGACTTTATTCTAAATATTATAAAAGTTTTCTTTGATGAAGATTGTTTGATCAAAAGAGGATTCTTTGTTCGGTTACAGAGATTGATTAAAATATCCATGTAACTTTTTAATATTCCATGTGATTATTACATTTCTCCTCAAAGTAAGAAAACAACAACCAAGACTGGAGGGTTGTTTTCATAATTTCAAGCTTGTTTTGGAAATGGAAAAGACAATGGCAATTGCGTTTCGTGATCTGAATCAAACTTTAGCAATGCACAGATTGGTTCAATTAACACTGTGTTTTGCATCTTACAAAGTCAAGTTTTATTGTCATAAGGACACTTTACGCTATCCTTTCTCTTTTGTTCACAACACACATTGCACATTAGTGTGTTTGTAAAACAATTTTATCAATTATCCTAATAAACAGATGGACAAAAATGATTAGGTACAATACAGTTGAGTGTTTCATGCAGTTCAAATGGCACAAATGCAAATGTCAGTGACTTAAGCATTTAGTCTCCACATTCATCGACTTTAGAATTTAAATTTTTAAGATCTAAATATCACTTTTACAAATCTTCACCGGTTAACCTAAAGAGCAATAACCCAGATAACACAATAATGTTGGGCTAACATTGGGAAATTGGTTGGCCAAACGGTTGGGCTAATGTTATCTGATGGTTGGGTGCTCAATGGGAAAAAGGCTGAGCCTACCATCAATTTTATATTGGGCCAACATTTTGGCTACCAAAGGCCAACCATTGGGCCAACGATGGCAAAACAGTTACCCAACAGTTAGTTCCAAAATTTGAGTAACGTTGGATAAATAAGTGGTGTCAACTGTAAGCTGACAAACATTTGGCCGAAGGTCTAGCTGGAAACATTTAGTCGTTTTGCACAGTGGCCCAATAACATCTTGCCAACATTTAACTAATATATTCATATCCATATCAAAAGATCATAAAATGGTTGACACAATAGTGCACCAACTAGAATATGTCTCGCTTTATGAATCAAATGTTCACCATGGGAACCTATAATGAAATGTATCAGAGAAGATACCTTCTACAAGTATTAGAGAAGTTACCAGCATTACTAGTTCTAGCCACTTTCAAAAGAAGTAGGATTTTCATTGATAATTCATGTATGAAATGTACACATTAGTTAAGCTATTATATATTCAGTGAAACTAAGTTTGTTATTAACGATTAATAATACAATTTTCTTCATCATATTTCAATGTTTCTTTCTTAATGTTGTATTGCACAACTGAGAGACATGATTTCCTGCAAGAATTCACCATTGCCAGTGAAAATTTATTTTAATTAGACCTTTTAAAAAATCGGAATGTTCCATTCGGATGAAAGGTATATAAACTTGCAGTTGTTCCAATTGAATTTCACAGCAGTTTAAACATTTTTCTTAAATTTTCCTAGCAAAAATTCCCACAATGTAAGTGAATGTTTTATTCATTTAAAATTTAGAAATAGCCGTTGTTAAAAGAATTGTGAGGTTGGCTTGATACCAAAATGACCAGCTTAGTATTTTTACATTGTTGGGCCAGTGTTCGGTTGATTCAACCAAAGGTTGTAGGCCGACTTTTAAGTGTCCTAGCGCTTCAGATTCGGCAGCACATCATCAGTTGAAGGGTGACATGTAATTTTACTCTTTAAGTCCACATACGGCCTACACTGTTAGTCTTTTATATTTAACATGGTAATATCACAGATAATTTGCCAGTTGATGAATTTTGAACCTCGATTTACTGTTTTGACAGGTCTATACATAAATTTCTTATACTGTTTTATTACGATATTAATTGTAACGACCTATAAAAATTCCAAGTGTTGGTCCAACGTTGATTCAATATATGGTGCACAAGAGTTGGTCACTTAAAACTGGCTCAACGTTGGTTTATTACATAATACCCGACGGTTGGCTAAATATAGCTGGCTCAATGTTGGTTGAACACGTAATGACCAACAGTTGTTTCATGGCATTTGTTCAATGTAGGTTAAATGTAAAGCACCCAACTGTTGGCTACTTAAAGTTGGCTTGATGTTGGCAATACATATAATTTACAATTGCTGGCTGCATATTGTAGGCGAAATGTTGGCCCTGTATTTAGTTGCCTACACAACATATAAAACCAACTGTTGCCAACGGTTGCCAACACTGAACCATTATGAATACAACTATACTGTCTCTAATTGTGACAAGAATACATCTCTCGAATACTTCATCTCCCCAAAAGAAGCTAGCCTTTACTGAGACTAATTTCCCAAGACCATATTGTGCTCAGGGCAAAGCAGTTTGTGATCTAAATACTATTGTATTGTACCACCCTGTGATACATCCTCTCTCTCTTTATTCACTCATGCTTAATAACATATAATTTACAATTGTTGGCTGCATATGGTAGGCGAAATGTTGGCCCTGCATTTAGTTGCCTTAACATCATAATACCAACTGTTGCCAACGGTTGCCAGCACTGGCCCAACGTAGCGCCCTGCTTTGTGCGATTGTCTCAAATCGGAATTCATAATGTTTGAATACAAAATATTCATCTAAATGGTGCTGCCTTTATGAAAGTTCAAATAATTTTGGCAAGGCTTTGTTGTGAATTTTGAAAGTTCATTAAATGGTTCAAAATAAGATATACTCTTAAATGTTTAAGTTAGCGTTACCTTAGCGAACCATTATGAATACAACTGTACTGTCTCTAGTTGTGACAAAAATACATCTACAATTTTTTGTTGTTAGAAACTGAGCCGGAAAACCTCATCTAACTAACTAAAAAACTTTGAACTAACAGCAATGTGCATACTTTCAAAATCTGTGTGAATCAATTTTCACTGGTACAGAAAAGTTTGTCAAAACTTGAGTATGAGAGCGTATTCACAACAAAAGTGACTGTTACGATACTAACCTCGCCAGTACAAAATTTCTTGATTTCCTCTG
This sequence comes from Holothuria glaberrima, assembly GCA_009936505.3. Classification (NCBI taxonomy): domain Eukaryota; kingdom Metazoa; phylum Echinodermata; class Holothuroidea; order Aspidochirotida; family Holothuriidae; genus Holothuria; species Holothuria glaberrima. Next base: position 15,582 of record WURT03327157.1, on the reverse strand, counting down.
CTGTGGCAGTTTCACCGGCCTTCAGCTTTATACATGCACAAATCTCTTCACCCATTCTCTTATCTGGTACTCCGACGATCTGTCAAGTTGAAACAAAGGACGCACATTAGATCTTTTCTAAATCACATCCAAAACATTTTTGTATCCATTTTTCTTGGTTTGAATTGTACACTTTGTTGCGCTAAAGCCCACACAAGGAGGGTATCTAGAATAAGCCCACCTAAGCGTGTTTGCAACTATATAGATTGTTGTTTGATCATGCGTAGAGTCAGTTTCGCACCAAGATGCACGACTGAGGGTTTCTTGCATCTCAGTCCACATTCCTTCAAAACTAAACACCTCCTGCAACAAAGTATTTCAATGGTTGGAATTCCCTTTTGGGTTCCTCTTCTAATGCGAATACTCGCATTGAATAAACTGCTTCTCTATTAAAGTATGGTAATAATTTATTACTACCGTTGGAACTAAAATGATGCATGCTTAATAAATCTAAATATTTTGATTTTCAAGGCATCACCTGTACATCAGCAACTTTTGGATGAGTGTAGAGAAACTGTTCAATTTCAGCTGGATATATGTTTACTCCCCCTCGGATAATCATGTCCTTTATTCTTCCAGAGATACTCAGTAGACCCTCATCATCAAGAAATCCAATATCACTGTATAAAAGTTAAATACAAAACTATTAACTCTCTGTTTCCAGTAACAACTAAAAAATTAAAAAAAAAAATGTACAACGGCCAAATTTCTTGTCACATGCAGTGAAAATTCTTCCACTAAGTTTACATTTGGCACCTCCTCCAATGTAAAAGAAATATTTGAATACTTCATCTCCCAAAAGAAGCTAGCCTTTACTGAGACTAATTTTCCAAGACTATATTGTGCTCAGAGCAAAGCAGTTTGTGATTTAAATACTATTGTATTGTACCACCCTGTAATACATCCTCTCTCTTTTTATTCACTCAACATATGTGTTCATCTACTGCATCCCTTTTCTCTATTCTTTTCCTCTCTTAGTAATACTAATGATAATAATAATTTGTTTTATATAGCGCTTCACACTAAGGATATGTCTCAAGTCGCTTAACAAATATTTCCTCTGCTAAACGGTAAATCATCGAAGCGACAATGTCTCCAGTGTAGCGGCAGCTGTAACGGGGCGCTCAAGTGACAATTCACTTCACAGGTACCCATGTAACCCCTGGGTGGAGAGAAGCAATTGAGGAAAAGCATCTTCCCACAGGACACAACATAATGACCCAAACATGACATTGTGATCTCAGATTCACTTTATATATTTACCCGGTATGGAACCATCAGTAGCCATTGTCTTGCGTGTATGCTCTTCCATCCCCACATTTTGTCGTGAACCCCGACATACTCACCCAGTATGGAACCATCCGTTCTCATCAATTGCCTCCCGTGTTTTCTCTTCCTCTCCCCAGTACCCTATCATGATATTGTGACCTCTTACGCAAACTTCTCCTTGCTCCTTGATGGGTACAATTGTACCATCACTGGGGTTGATAACTTTTACCTGTCAAAACAAAACAAAACAACCAAAGTTGTGACTGTCGTTGTTCGAGAGTTGGATTCGGAGTGGTCGGGGTGTTACAGCTTTGCAAAATTTGGTAATGGTTGTAATGGGGCATGTCATAAGTAAAGTTTTGCCTTGGCACGGATAATGTTCACAGCTACCCTGATTTGATCTGAAGTTAATTTTAAATTTTCTCATGACTATCCTGTAAGATGTAGCAATGGGTCCATGCCCTTTGAAAGCATACAAAATAGTACAAGTTCTTAATATCGTCTATACACAATTTTCATAACACACGGAATTCCCAGGATTCTAGTATTAGGGAGCATAATTTTCTAATTCTCAAGAAGATTCCATGAGCAAGACCCGTGACACTTACAAGGTAGTAAATTATAATCGATATCCCAAAGAAGAGACTTCTGAAACATCTAAAGAAAATAGTCGGGCTAAGGAAAATTACGCTCTCTTTCACGTGCAAGTTTAACGTAATCCAATAATGGACCACCTGTCTACCTGTTAGCTAAATAGAAAATACTCTTTCCCCATCAACATTACATTTAAGACCATTCAAGCATACACCCTTAAAAATAAGAATACGTGGGATCACTTAAAAATTCAAATACAAAGATGAAATTAACACTAATGGCTTTTGCAGCAACGAAATTGGTCCTAGTTACGACAGAATTCAAATGGAAGGAGATTTGTAGATAAAAGGCAATGCTCTTACCTCAACATGAGGTACAATTTGTCCACACGTTGATATCCTCTTTTCAAGATCCAAACCAAGACCGGAAACCGACACTGACGGACTAGTTTCTGTCAGTCCATACCCTATCTACAAGGAAAACAAGAGGGTTTGTTCAAGTAAGCTATCGTTTTAAGGCAATGAAATTACACCAGGTAGGAATGCATGGTAGGATTCCGTGAGGTATTGTAAAGTTAAGATTATCAAGCAAATGTCATGAATCGTTATAAATAGCCAGATTAAATCTGACACTTTCTGCTGAGCTGTTATGTGTTGAGGTTGGACTATATTTCAAGCGGTAAGATTTATTAATTGGATTAGTGGAAGTTTGGTCCCTAGCTGAGTCAAAGAAACGTGGATTTTTACCCAACATCGATACACGGTTTTCTCATTTAAACTGACCTAACTTAAAAAACATTCAAAATTTTAGGCAATTAAGTGATCTTCATGGATCACATGGAGGCCACCTATTTTCATGACGTTACAGCAAGGGGAGAGAGTGGCATTCTTTACGGTATTTGTAGTTTTCAGCCATCTCTTGTCCCCTTAAATATTAGACTAATCGTCCAATTCAGTTTAATCTGCATTGACTCTTAGAGTGCCATGATGATTAAATCTACTTCTATAGATATTCGAAGGCCCAATTTTCTCTTCCCAGACAACTATATTTTCCCCCTCAGATAAAAACAGACTCTAGTGTCCTACTCTGATGAGCACACTGCAGTGTATGATGGTGACTGCAGTACTGATCTGCAATATGCCAATCAAGGTGTTAAAACCAACATTTTTTTCAAATACATAGAGTGTTACAAAATGTATCTGGGTTGATGCAGCTAGTTACCAAGCAACTTAAAGTACAAAAATGAGTAAATCTTTAAAGATCTTACCATAACCTCCTCCATGTGTAGCTTGTCCTTAAACTGTTCTAGGGTCTCCATTGGACATGGAGCTCCACCCATGAGAGCGCCATACATACTAGACAAGTCATATTTCTCAAAATTTGGGTGGTTCAGCATGTCGATGAACATAGTAGGTGTGCCTGGAAGGAAATTGCACCTTAACAGGGAGCAAGAAGAAAAGTTAATTGTGTTAAGATCAAACAATAATAAGCCAAATGAAACACGGCGGTTGGAGAGAGAAAATATTAGTCTTTGCATTGTTTTGCATTAAGTGCAAATTCTCCAAACATTTTACTGCAAGCGTCTTGCCTCTTGACCGCAAAACAACCTGCTTGATATATAGATGATTTCTACCACATGCGTATGGAGCGAGGGACAGGGGGTGCTACCCCCCCCCCCCAATTTTAAACGAATTCAAAATTTAGGCAGAATCAGTAGAAATTCGGGCAAACTTCTAAAGGGCCCCCGTTTGCCCTCCCCACTCCAACGGTCCCATACGCTTTTTATTCCCACTCAAGTGACTTGACTACAACATAAGAGCTCAATGGGGTGTGATAATCTTGTAGCAGCGTTGCCTTCGTCATTCGTTAGGTTGCTGAACATACAAACGTACTAGAGACTTTGATGCTTTTAATGTTCCCACCGGACCTGTCCTATGCATAAGATGAGGTGTAACGTGTTGTAAGAGCGTGTGAGTGTTAAAGAGTGTTTGGACAGGAAAATAATATTAAGATTTCTTTCCCGCAAAAACGAAACAACTAATTTAATTGACATTAAGTCATACCATTACAATCACCCGTTTAAATTTTGGTTAGCTTAGCTAAATATTTTATTTTATTAATTCATTGTGCTTTAAACGAATTGCGAAAGACATATTTAGTTTAAAGAAAATCAGGTTTAAAGCTGTATCAGGAAATAAGCTTCAATGTTCTGGTAGGCCTAACAAAAGCAAGCCACCAAGAAGCACATTTTATGTTAGAAGGAAACTTTATGTAGTTACAACGTGTATATACAAGAATCTCAGTCTTTAAGTACTTTTGATTATGACATGTCATGTTATCATACTTCTCACAGGTATGAATAGTACTCTGCAATTCAGTATTAACCACAATCATTTTTAACTTCTGAACCTGCAGATTTCTGTTGTATAAACTTCAGCAACAGGCACACTTTCCTTCCCACCATAAGGTGAGCAGTAAATGCAGTTGTCCCATTTTAAAGCAGTACACCCCGTGGTATTCCTAATTCCCTACTTATAGGTAGTTATCTCTAAACATGCAATTATTGTTGCACCAGAATTGTTAAAATGATGCAGAGTGTGTCCTCTATATACTGGTTACATATATAATATTCATGAACTGAAACTTTATGGAATATTTTTGAAGTAAAATATGAGTTTCAAAAATCAGCCGATCTCCTCCAATGAAACTGAGGTGAATGCTTTGTCCTTTAAAATGTTTAAATTACGAAAGTTCTTTTACTTCTAAAGACCTCCTTAGTTTAACGACTGTTCAACACAATGGCTTTTAAGAAGGAATAAAAAGCAGACATTTATCTCGTTCTACTCTTCTTATAGTTCTTCCTCCTCCCCCTCCTCCTCCTCCTCCCCCTCTTCCTCCTCATTCTCCTCCTAATGTTACATGGAATGAGTAAGGGGGGTTATAGGTGTGTTTGCATAGAATCTACAGGAAGCAAGCCTTACAATGATGAGAATGTCCGTTATATAAGCCAATGTAATTCTATTACTGCAACCATCTTTCTATCACGAGTGAATAATTCGCCTCTTAAAAGATTATTTTAGCCTTCATGATATTATACTGTAATTAACAAAGATATGCAACTGGCCTAGTGCGCTGAGAAACTTTCACCTCAACGCACCTTCACATGAAACTCACAAAGCAATAATCAACTTTGGACAATCACCCTTACAACTTCTGGGACGAGAACCACCAGTCGGATTTGAAAAACAAGCATGGGCATTTTACTCACCTCTCATTGTGGATGGCTTGCAAACAAGCTTCAGCTTCAAAGGCAGGGGAAGGAAAGACAATGGTGTCATTGTGTACTAGACTACAAACGGGTGCACAATGCATTCCGAATATGTGGTACAAGGGTAATGGAAGACAAGTTGTATATCTCTGTAGGGAAACAGACAAGCAAATAAAAATGCTACAAAGACAACTTTTAAATTGCTAACAAGGATCTTATTTTCTTAGTGTTATTAATGGTAAGTTCCAAGAAATGTGCCGAGTGATTAAAGGTACCCTGCCCATTTCAGTATTTAGTTTTGTATTAAACTCATTGGAACATGAAGGTGGCGAAGTTGGCACGATTTTTAGTGTTTATTTCATACTCCTCACCCTTGTGTGATATTTGAGAGCAGCTAGTGGTATTCTATTTAAGAGCATAAATACCAATTATGAATACCAGTTGTGATTACCTTTATAGTTGGTACAGGGCTTTACTGAGTGGCCTAATTACAGAAAAATTACTTGCACATGAACTAATCATATATTATGTACGTGTGGTCCCAACATTAATGTTTTCCTGAATACATAAACTAACCGAGGATACTTTATCTGGATTTACAGTTTTACTGCTGAAGACTTGAGAATTCATCAAAACGAGGTAGTAACAAAAGTAATGTACTGTTTTAATAGCATGAGACTATCGACAGCTTCCAGAGGTATTTACAATGCTTCTAAATACTGTTCAGGCCTGTGTCTTGTATATTGCGGTTGTGAATTCACGGGTTAAAGTAAATCAAGTAGCCACCTTCAGCAGAAATAAAGGGGCATAGGGGGACGAACTTGAATTTAATTTCTTCTGATGTCAAGAAAAATTATATGCATCAAGCTTTTTCTTGCTCAACCTTTGAACAGTTTGTATTTCGTATTTATGTGTTACCTGTTAACTCCCAAAAGCCCATTAACTTTGAAGGTAATCCAAACTAGAACGGGACAGCCCTTGCATCACTCTCTCCCAAAATGCTGTGATCCCGATTTTCTTTTCACCAATGGATGTTTGTTAGAACAATGCAGCCGGAAGATCATTGTGCACTCTAAAACGTCCGGTTCAGATTTGAACCGAATCCGTTCAAACGGGAACCAAACCGTTTTTAGAGTGTGGATAGTAGCTGCATTGATCGCATCTGGGGCCATCTTTGAGTATTACAAATGACTGGTGTAAACTTCTAAAGCACACCAAACATTTAATATTTGCATATCTCAATCGCAGGATATTCAAGGTATTTAACAAGAAACCTTTAGACTCACCGATAATGGTATATTTTTCACCATCTACTGTGGTACCTATTTTGCCCCTTGCCATCAAAGACAGTTACAATCCTAGACGGAAAAATACATGGGACAGCACCCCCATGCGAAGTTGAAATTCTTTACATTTTGCATATCGTTTGGTTGGAGCAACATTGATCGGGGGGGGGGGAAGATTCTGGAAGACCAAAGAATCTAAGTGTTGCTACATTTGTGCAAAATCGTCCCATCATTTATTGTCTAGGATTGTAGTTTGGTCTAGAGAAAAATTATCCCTGAGGTTAAACAAAGGGACCAAGGATATGCCCCAACCTATGAACCCTGATTATGCATAGTTGGTCATCCGTAAATGTGAACAAATAAAACAAACGACACCTTGTATATATGAGCCAGGCATCCCTGATTAATACATCACTCACAGGAATTTCAGGAGGTCTCGACATCGGTCCACAAAACACACCAACATTAAGAAGATTGTGATGGCTTAGAGTAGCTCCTTTTGGTGAACCAGTGGTGCCCTAAAAAGAAGATGATATGGGAAAATTAATTAAAAATGTACTTTTGTAATCACAGAATATATAGATCGTGCCTCATTTGTAAAGAATAGTGTTCACACTATAAAGCTGTTTTACACCCATCTTTTAAAATATTTTCTACAACGAGTCTTCATGACTGAAAAGGCGTTTTAAATAAAACCATGGGAAGAGCAAGGTTTGCCATCCTCAGTCAAATATACTGAGCTAAAGGATACTTCTTTTTAACGTTTTAAGGACAAAACAACTTATTTATCCTTCGTGAAATATATCAATATATTTTAGTAAATAAAAAATGTGTTCAATAAATGGAACCCCAAATCTGAAAAATACAGCATTTCATTATATTTAAAAACCCGAAAAAACCAATTTCTTCTCGTAAATGGAGGGGACATCTCCTTAGGCTCCTCTTTGGAACAGTAAATTACAACGTTTACGTTTAGCCCCTGCCCCTCCATGCTTCTGATTTTTAAGTTTTCTTCTGTCGTAACATTGGGAAATGACATTCAGTTGATAAGATAAGATACACTTTATTGTCCACATAAAATGGAAAATTGCCAAGTTCGTGACAGCAGAACACACAACATTCAACAGCCAAAAAAGTTATAAAAATACCAATTACAATTGGGATGGGAAGCATTGACAATCAACTCCCCAACTTGAATGTTATTTTTCAATTTATGTGGATACTACATGCACATTTCATGGTAACTTAATGAATAAATGTCTTTAGAAATGGCATAATCTCTATTTGAATTCAATATCACATGACTAGAGCCATGTGATATTGAACTAAAATGAGACTTATTCATTCCCATCGAGCGCACTAAGTAACACAACTTTACTAGTAAGGACACCGGTAGTAGTTGGTGAGTTTCAGTTCAAGATGGTGTTACTATAGGTGAGGAACACAATTGGCTCACCACAAATGAAACCTCTCTGGAGTAGGTCGTGTATGAACACACGGTAGGTCACCTTCTTTTCCCATGCTGTTGAAAAGATATTTAAAAGGTAGGTATGGACTAATCACCGCAGATCCCACCAAAGGGCAACCGTATAGTGTTCCTACTTGACAGATGAAAGTAACTTCTTTAATCATTTTTCCGAAAGCTGAAGGGGCTGGGAGTCCTTCCTCTGCACCACTCCTGGACAGCTGGCCTCTTAAGAAAGATCTTGACCTGACAAGACCTGCATGAGGATAATGTAAGCTCATCTAGCCACATGACCCCTTCAGAATCACTGCAAACAGCTTTACTGAGATAATTAAAACTCACCGAAGTAAACCCAATGTTCACAGGATCATCTGCGGTAATTTCGGTCTGTAGTTTTTGTAGTCTGTCCTCACCTTCCTTGGTTGCAAGTTCAAGAAGATCAGTCATCTGAAAAGTTCCTTTAAATTGGCCCTCATCCATCATAATAATTGACTCCAGACTGGGAATACTGGAAAAACAAAATGATAGGGTTTTATGTCGCCCTTAGTTGTAATAAGCAGACCAGTGTCACTTTATCAGGGTCAAAGACTGCGGAAGGATGGGGACAGGTGGCAACTATCCCCTGAGATTTCCAAACAGTAAAGGAAAGTTGGCCTACTTGAGAAAAACATACTGAAATGCTGAAAATTTTACTGTCTAAATTATTATTTAAACTATCACAAACCAAATGGCATACAAGGGTTCCCTTTTTCTCAGATTTTCCCGGGAAGGTTCCCTGACCAATGACGTGGATCCCTTTTTTATGCGGGTTTCTCTTTTGGACGAATGCACCAGCTTCCTTTTACAAGAAACACCGCTTGAATACTGAAACAGCATGAACACTGGCCAAAGACATAATCGCCTCTGATTACCTTAGCACCTAACTCAATGAGCTGGTGAAGAAAAAGTTTTATTAAGGAGTATATACAGTCGACGCAATCTTACTTTGAAACAACAGATAAATCTCATGAATGTCCTCTTCTTTCACTTAAAGTGTCTTTCTTGATATTTTAACAGATAAACTATTGCATATTCATGGTAAACCAAGGAGTTACCCTGCAAGTAAATTTCACAAGTCGGTGAGAAACATATTTTCATGATCTCAAAAAACCATTCACGAATACCCGGGTACCATTCATGAATACCCGGGTACACTCATTCAAATTGGGGTGACGTTCCCCCTTTAAATAAACCTTTCCTTTTTGGAATCTAAATTTGTGTTTACAGAATACAATCTAAAAGCAAAGAATATTTAGATGCAACTTTAAGGTCTAAAATGTGTCACTTCCTGCCAGCCGGGAGACAATTTGACCAGACATTTTTGCATGCCTAAGCTACGGCTACGCGCCAGCCGATGGTGGTTTCCCAATGGGGAACTAAGAGCGCTAGGGAGAGGCCCGTACCGGGTACCAGCCTTGTAGGGGTGCCATGTCGTAGCCAAAAAGTTCAGTAAATGATTAATTTTTAAGATTATGTGATCAGTCAAGAGCTTTACCTACGATAACACAATCTTAGATCTTGGAAAACTTAGAGCAAGGAAATTTCTCAAAGAGTAGAGTTGTCGGTGTCATACCTGCCCTCAGGCAGAAAAAAACCCACTAAATAATGAGGATTCCTAAACATATGATTAATTCAATGCTTTATGAAGCTTCACCAAAGATAACACCACTTTGCGTGTAAGCCACCTCACAAAGACAAAATTTTCTAAAAAACTATAGAGTGCTATCCCCCTTTCTCTTAGATAGCACCTCTTGACAAAACGCCTAGCTAAAAGTAGGAAAAATATCACTAAATAATGAAAATTTTTGAAGATATAATCAGTTCAAGGCTTTGCAAACGATAGCACAGTTTTGAACCTAAGTCAATTTTACATGTACCCATCCCCTCGGCACACTCTCCCAGGATGGCACACATGAAAAAGGAAGGGTTCTCCCACGTGTCAACTTGATGTAGGTACGCTACTTGGTGCTCAGCTATGGTAGAAGTATAATGAACTGCCCTTTAGGGATCTTTCCCAGGCTACGGCCCTGAGTAATAGGAAATAGTTATTATTTTCTTAACACCCTGCCCTCTTCCCCCAACCCCTGTTTGACATTACTGTGGTCGTCGGTTTTAAAGAGAAAATGAAATCGCATTTTAAATGAAGTATTATCTGTACATCATAACCAAAGATACATCAAAAGATGGATACTATAAGATACCTGGAGCATTTAGCCATATACTTAAATGAAAGGTAATGAGTTGACATGCGTATTCCCACTATTACTTGAATTACAATTTTGATATGTAGTATAAGTATACAGTTTAGATAATATGCACATAGGAAATACGCACAAACGTCAGAACATAGATTGTAAACAACCACGAGTGTTTACCAACTGCTTTTTCAAGAAGTAGCGTATTGGTATCAACTAAATTGGGAATATTTCTGTCCCATATTCTTCCTCGATCGTTATAAGAATTAAGCTGTTCATCTGCCCGGAACCTTGCTAGAACATCTACTATTGCCCTCCTCTCCCCCACTGAAAAGTTGTATTTGGCATTTTTGCGAGAAACGCTTCCTGCCACTTTATATATGTACTAACACGATTCCCTGACAACCACTGGCGGCTCGTCATGGGGCACGGGGGGGGGGGGTAAGTTTGCAAAAGCATGGTCGTCAATCTCAAAAAATAATGATAACAGGTTATCTGGTTACAAAACAAAATAATTGTCATACTCCTGCTGTACCATACGGAGTGGACCGTTGATATTGCCGGGGGGAGGGGGTCCGAGATTCCTCAAAAACTATCTGGTTTTGCCCCCCCCCCCTCACCCCAACAAAATTCCTTAGAGCTGCTGTTGCTGACAGCACTATAAATACTAACGCAGATGTTATATTTTGCAACAGTCGTTTACGAGGATTCCAAAGCTTACCATTCACCCCGCCTTCCCCCAAAAAAGAAAAATTATGCTAAGTTATACTAATAGTACATGTAGGGCACCTGGAAATCTGCATAATTTTAGCTTTATCTTCGTGTCCTTTTTGGTGATAAGTAATCTTCCCCTTTTAAAATTTAGATACATCTTACATCTCACTCTTCAGCTTTCCTGCTTGCAAGGATTCAATGCCTGGAACCAATTTACTCAGCATACCATAGTAGTCTTGAGTTTTAAAGCTGGCATCTGTAAATATGGCCTTCACTCCAACCTAGATAAAACGAGTGTAATAAGAGAATTTTAAAATAACGTGAAAAGGACGACTTGACGGTAACCAAGAAACATCTTAGGGTTTGAATTTGAACAACAATGTTGATACATTTATTGCTGTTTAATTTTTGGTATGCGCCCTTTAAGCTGATGTATAAGAATTTTTCGTACTTTTTGAAATATGTTACCAAAAGAAACACAACCTCCTTGAATGCCCCAGACTATACTGTAAAAACTATGAGATTTGGACATTCCACCAAGCAAAGTTTCAAAATACAATGGATTGTCTTCAGTGCCGATCGATTTTAATATTTTGTCTCACTGCTTTCTCCATTCTGTCCTTTTTTTTCTTGGTCTTTGTCTCAAAACCGATGCCCATTTACTTACTTGCAAAAAGAGCCCATTTCATAGACAAAATTTTCAAAATATCCATACTCATTCTCCCTATTTAACCTAGGATGCCACTACCAGGGGTTAAAATTCATGACATTTTAAGACAAAGATGACAATTTCAAGAACCAAAACAGTGCACTGAGGAAAATTTGCACCCAATTTTATGCATTTCGTGGCAGTATGGAGAAAAATGATTTCAATTTAAAAAAAGTGTGTGTACTTTGAATAGTCTGAATGTTTTCCAAACCAAGTACCATAAACTACTAGACTTGTAACAAACACAAAACGTCCAGACGTTTGCGCCGTCCTTGCTAGGTTTAACCCTGTAGATCACTAACGTCAAGGTCACCTTCACCGTGGACAACACACAACACCGTATAGTTTCAGCACCAAACAGGATAATCTTAACTACTTGTACACACTATCCACAACTGTAAACATCAAGAGTTCAATTGTCAAATATAAATAGGTCACTGTGTTCACTGCATTGGTAAATGAAGTTTTGTTCACAATGGCAAAGAAACAGTATTTATCATTTGGAAGATGCTTTGGCATTTCGTAACGAGACAACCAGTAATGACCTAGATTGACTTGAAAGAGAACTCTCAAAACATGAGGATTGACCGCTTAAAAATCATCCGGTAAAGCAAATGCAAATAGCTACTTTCCCTGTTTCAAATATAACCTCTAAATATATGCAATGTTGGTTATGCAAATAAAGTGAATGAACAGTGTTTTACTTCACTCATAGAGGAAAAAGCGGTTCAAATATCTGCCGAATATCTCCCATCATGGCGGAGCTTTGACTCTTTGATGAAACTGTTTGAGGCGGTTGGTAGTACAGTCCATAGGTATTGTTCTAACAACACAGGACACATAAAATTTCATGGAATGCGAAGCAGCGTAACATGACTAAATAAGATAAGACGAGGTAAAAGAAACGTGAAATAAACTGAGTCAACCACCTTATTGATGCAGTATAAAAGTTCGTTAGGTTGATAAGCTGGATTGATGCTCACAACAATACCACCACAACGTATGATAGCAAACATAGCCTCCAGCCAACGTGGGGAGTTCAAACCCCAAACTCCGCATCGATCACCTTTTTGAATTCCAATATTTGCCAACCCAGATGCCAGTTTTTCTACCTAAAAAGGAAAAAAAAGTTTATCATCAACTATCATCATTCTAATATAAGGTAGGGTTTTTGGAAAAAAAACCCCACCCTATCATGCATTTCCGTTCAAATATAATTCTTGAAGTATGACTTTATTACAAAAAAAATTGTTACTGCTAGTTTCTGTGTGAGTAACTCATAAATATCTTCTAGTGATGCTTATCTTCAAGGTTTGTAGTGGTTTCCGTCATATCAATATCCATGACATCAATATGGTATTACCAGACTTTCATTGGTGAGCAAGCAGCGTTCCAACCTACCCACGCTATTATTGTCATCACCACTAACATTAGCTATATATTCATTCAATTTCGGTCTAGCTATGGATTTTTGAATGATGTGTGGGCCACAACTAATTAACTTTGCAAATGCAATTAGCAATCTTGATTTCAAGATTTGTCAAGACGCGTAAGCAAATTCCATGTTTGGTAGGACTAGGAAGGCAAAACAGCCTTGGGGAGGTATCTGGCATGTACTTCAGAATCACGACTCGGTTGCAATTGAACTGGGTAGCTGCTACTCTAATGTGCTAGAAGTCACAACTACACAATATTCTCTACAGAGATGTGAGAAATATCTAAAATATCTGATTTTGTTCTCTGTTTTGCATTAAACAATTTTATCTAAAGCCAGAAAGATCACCTTTCAATAACAATCTTCCCCATATTTATTTACTACTAGAAAGTCTCAGAAATATTCATTTTTTTATCAAAGGGAATCAAATCATAGTATAATCATCGTACACTGGTGTAAGAAACTCTCTTTCCTTGGAGACCTAAACATCTGGTGAGGTGATTACGACATGAACAATTTTCTGACGTACAGAAACTGCAAGTGTTTGACTGATTTTGCATTTTCAAAATTGCCCATTGTTGTTTGGCATTTTTACCGTTCAAGTATTACCTATAATTTTACTAGCCCTGAACTAAGTTGACCGTTTAAATGTTCGTTTTTATTCTGATTTATCTATGGATTATTAATTGTAGTCAATATATCTGCATACTTGTAAAATCTCATTTATAAATGTTCCGTGAATCGATATCCAGCGTGATAAGTTAGACGCCAAAAATTAGTGTTTAGTCATAACGTCTTGAAGCCAACTGCAAGCGAGCTTTTATTGCATTTTTTGATTGATTGAACAGTTTATTTCTAGCAAATCAACATCAAACAAGAGTACATCCTTCATAGGACAGATTCTGTAAACTGTTATTTTTAAAGTACACGGAGTATCACGTCGTACGTTATACGTTATGAAGTCGTAAGTCTCGTTTCAGTTCAGAGCTGTGAGTAACATCGACTCCAAAATTGTGAGAGTTGCCCACGCCTGATGTAGATCCTGCGTTACGAGTTTTACATTGAAGAGAATCGTGCAAACCCCTGCATCATATCAGGGAGTTTGCTTGTAACTCTCTAATCATATGAAACAAGATAATGTGTATTTATTTGTGAGATACCACAAGCTGCTTTAATCGTACACAATTTCGTTATGTTTAAATTTTTCCTAAGGCCAAATATATGATGTGGTATTATGTTTCTTGATGCATTAGTATTTGTGATGAAATCATGCATCAAGTCACCTGATTTCTGAACTGTCCATAAGTTATTCTTCTGTTTTCTTGACAGAAAATAAAGGCCTCTCTATCAGGTGTTTTTTCACAGACAGAATCCAGGAGTTCCATGAATGTCTTTCCCATGTAAGGGGTGTTACTAGGGCGATGAATATAGCTTTTAGTAAGCTTTGCATCCTCTTCTAATCCATATATAGTTGTCCAACTGAAAAAGAAAATTCGTACTTAGGTTTAAACGCAACCTACATTTTAAGCCACAAAAGAAAGCCATCAGGTAACCTGGATGATGTCTTAATTAGGTGTTAGGCCTATTGAAAATTTGCAGTTAGGCTTTGATATTGTTTCAAATTCTAGTGTAGTTTCCTTTCCTTTTTAAAGCTTGCCATCAAGAGGGCAGCAAGCTAAGACCATCACCAAATATTAAACAGAGGGGACCGGAATAATTTAAAGCCCCCTCCCCAAGATATGATCAATAGGTGCAATACTTTGCTTAATTAAGGTCAAGGTTGCCCAATCAAGTTTCCTTTTACTAGTCGCAAATCCTTTGCGGATGGTTCTTTTAGCGTCGCTGACCCTAAGCTTTGGAATGCCCTGCCGATCGATATAAGGCGTTCTTCGACCATTGTTTCCTTTAAGGGTGCTTTAAAAACTTATCTTTTCAATAGATCGTTTTCTTGACTCTTGTTTTTGTACAACGCCATTGAGTGTGGGTTACAGAGAAATGTGCGCTATATTAAGCTTTTCAACCTTAACCTTAATTAGTATAAGACGAATTTGCCTAAATAAAAGTTGAATATGCACTTTTTATTTCGTTCTGGCACATTTCTTATTAGACAAATTTAAGTGCATAACTAAAAGCAAACATATCTTTAATAGTGCAATTATTCTCTTCACAAGTATGTCCAGTTGCCTCTCGTTATTTTAGGGTGTGTAAAATCCGATATACTGCCCTTACATGCACTGCATTTTATGTGCCTTTCACGACATATGATTTTTCTGTGACAAGTAAACTGTCATTTTGAAGGTGTTTCACATCCTCTTTCTTGATCATATTTATACCCATCAACATGGGCGTATATACATGAATTCGCAAGGGGGGAGGAGTGTAAACTATTTTGGGACCTACTGCATTTCTTGGAGATCGACTCCCATTAATATAGTTGTGAAGCGTGAGAAAATATTTATACATTTTTCGGGAATTGGATCAAAAATTTGAACACTCAGTAGAAAATTCGGGCAATCTTTTCACTTTTACTTCATCTCTGCCGGAATTTCAATTTGAGTAAGGTATCAAA